>JAFBJS010054597.1:50411-69905 GCA_016785265.1 Paraplagusia blochii | reverse complement strand
GTACAATGTTATTGCTAGTGATGTAGGAACGGAAGTGATTTTTGTCACTGTCAATAAAACCATGCAAAATGGCCAGGAATATGCTCTGAAATTAAACTTAATTATGAGCCTTTTTTGTTGTTACTATCTTTGTCCAGATTAATGTAGATTAAGTGGAAGCAGACTTTTAAATGGACAAGAAATTAAAGAAAGAGAGGTCTAATCATTTTTTCCATGACTGTAGACACCAATACAAAAAAAACGCCTACAGAGAAAAAAAGGTGTTTTCAACCCATGGCGACATCAACTCACCTGTTTCATGATGAGGCTGTAGCAAACTGGACATTCCTCACACTGATATGTGTCTCTGTTATGGTAATAGTTCAACTCACACTGGTCACATTTGTAACCAACAAAGCCCTGGCGACATTGGCAGGTACCATTACTGTGACACTGCATGGTGATGGAGCCCATTGGGTCACAGTTACAGGCTGGGAGAAGACGACAGGGAGATTGATAGGGACAGATAACGAGTGATAAATGTTAGAAAGAGTGAGTGAGACAGAGACTTCAATTAATGTCTTTCTAAGTCTTGTACCTCTGCAACCCTGAGAGGAGAATCCAAAGAATCCCATCCTACAAAAGTCACAAAGTCTCCCCTCCACTCCTATACGGCACGCACACTGGCCAGTGACGGGGTGACAGGCCATGGATTGAGAACCTATAGGATTGCACTTGCACCTGAAAGTAGAGGAAGATTGTTTATTAATTATTGCAGATTTTTAAGGTTTACAGGACAGTTGTGAGACCAGTCATGATGGGAGGAATAGAGACACTAGGAATAGGTAGAAGACAGGAGACAGAGCTGGAGGTGGAGGAGTTAAAGATGCTGGGGTTCTCTTTAGGAGAGACAAGGATGGACAGGATCAGGAATGAGGTGATTAGAGGGACAACACAGACAGGAAGATTTGGAGAAAAAACTAGAGAAGACAAATTTAAGATGGTTTGGACATGTTCAGAGAATAATGATCCTAGAGATGGAGCTACCAGCTAGGAGACAAAGAGGAATTGACGGATGCAGTGAGGGAGGACATGGAGGTAGTTGGAGTTAGAGTTGGGAATACAGAGGACAGGTGGAGACAGAAATTGTTGACCTGCTGTGGCGACTGCTGAAAAGGGGACAAGCCGAAAAGGAGATTTTTTCCACCAAGTTTTGATGTGCCTCAACACCATCTCACCTCTCACACCCGACACCTGCTTGGAGGTTGAAGAAGCCAACTTCGCAATAACTGCAATCCCGTCCAGTCACATGACCGAGACACGTACACGCACCAGTCTGAGGGTGGCATTCATTCACCTGCCCTGATGTTCCTGCCAGGTTACAATTACAGGCTGAAGGAAAAAAAGGGGAAACAGACATTAACTTCTTTAACAGGATAAAGAAAAATGGACAGTAATAAATCCACACTTTTGTTCTGTAATAGATTGGTATATTTCAGAGAGAGGATTTATTCACCTTTCAAACACATATTTTAATCATATTCATTTTTATATTCCCTCAATGGAACGACTCTCTCCTTTTCTCTCTATAACATGCATCGTTTGCCCAAACCATTTTAACCGTTGACTCTAATGACTCACGAGTGCTGCGGCTACACCTGTTCAAACCAAAGCTCATGAATAGGAAAGTTGACTCCATTAGTTGGCACCGCTCTCTCCCAAAGAGCTGCACCCAGAGCTGTGTTGCATTAATGCAACCGCCTGTGAATACTCCTTTCTATTCACCTGATTTCCCTCATTCTGCAACAAATCCACTAAATCGCTTTGTATTAAGTTTTTAGACAGAGCGTTCTAGTACATTTTGTCAGTAATCACAGTTATATTAGGACCTAATATGTTAAATCATTTTCTGGGGACTAGTAGGTTGTATTTGATTGTGTTCATCTGCAGACATTCAAAATTGCACAAGTAATTTTTCTTTTTTTTTTTGCAATGTATTATGAAACGGCCCAGAAGGGTGCAGCAATGCAACTTGCTAGCTTGTAAAAGTCAGGAATGTGCTAAAAGCAAGATAAGCTTAGCTTTACATAGCTGGTTAACAGCATAAAAATATTCTAAATTGTTTTTTTCCGCACATGTTTATAAATTTAATATTTAGTTTTGTGTATTCAAACATCGACATATAAGAATTGTTCAAGAAAAAAATATTGGATTCCACTTTTATATATATTACAAATTTATGATTAGAATAAAGTTGTTGCACAACCTGCAGAGAAAAAAGGGACCTAAGTGTCCAGTAGGGTGCAGCGATGCAACTTGCTAGCTTGTAAAAGAACGTGCTAAAAGATTAGCTGAGTTTTACATAGCTAGTTTACAGTATAAAAATATGCTAAATAAATTCGTTTTGCACTTGTTTGGAGATTTAATATTTAGGTTTGTGTATTTCAACATATAATTATCGAAATATTTCAAGAAAAAACTTAGATTTTTACTTTTATTTATATTAATAATTAATTTTGATGTTTTTACCATTGAAATTAAATTGCCAATTTGCAGAGAAAAAGAAAGGGAGAAAAGTGTCCAGCAGGGTGCAGTAATGCAACTTGCTAGCTTGTTAAAGACAAAATTGTGCTAAAAGTAAGATTAGCTTCGTTTTACATAACTAGTTTACGATATAAAAATATTCAAAATAATTTTATCTGCACTTGTTTTGAAAGTGAATATGAAGTTTAGTATAAGTTAAGTAGATTTCACATTTATTTTTATGACTTATACTTTATTTATAATTAATTACAGTTTTTATCTATTTCTGCATTTAAAAAAAATAATTACCATAGATTATAATTATTTTGTAACACAACACGCAGAGAAAAAATGGAAGACAATCTGTGTTTATGAATTAAAATTAATCTGAATATATATATTATATGATATATATATATATATAGAGAGAGAGAGAGAGAGAGAGGGAGAGAAAGAGATTTTGCTATTAACTTGTTATATCTAAGAGATATATACAGTATATATATAATTTTTCCAATGGTTAGGCTTAGACTTTGTGCTGAGCTGAAGCAGAATCAAGAAGGAATAATCTAAGATAAACATGGTCTCATTTTCTCTGTTGCCCCCTGTAAGAATATAAAGAAAATACATGGAACGATTTATTTTTACTCACACTTGCACTTCTGGCCTGTGGTCTGACTCTGAGCATCGCCATAGAAACCTGGCTGGCAGCGCTGGCAGTGGTCACCCTCTGTGTGTCCCAGGCATTTCAGACATTGACCAGTGACGCGGTCGCATATTCCCACTGCGTTGAAGTCCACGTTGCCATTGCAGTCACATGTCACACACGGTCGAGCTGCCCCATGGTGTCCCAGAGGATCACCATAGTAACCGTCTTCGCACATCTGACAGCGTGTTCCTGTGCAAAGAGCAAAGGTGAAAAAGATGGGCAGGGATTAGATGGATGACAGAGTCAGAACGCAGCTGGAGTTGATGTTCGCTGCACTGCTGCAAGTCTGTGTCTGACTCTCAGGTGGTGCCGTGAAAAGACAGCACCTGCAAATGAGCTCCTTTAGAGCTTTAGTCTTCTCTACATCCAGGTCTCGTGCAGAGATGCTCGCACTTCCTGTTAGAGACTTCCCAGGGTGGAGATGTGAATGAGGATTTTTCACAAGAGCTACTGTTACGTTTCTCACTTTAATTAGCGATCCTCTTTGACTCTTGGTCCAAAACTTCTTGAAGGATCTGGTCAAAGATCTGCTCCTAGTGTCTTTCTTTCTTTTTTTTTAATGTCTCATTGACCCTCTTCATCCTCACTGACAGATGCAGATTGTCTCTAAAACGGAAGCCAAGATGTGTTAGTTAATCACATCTTCACAGTGTAGAGTTTCTAGTTTTCTAGTAGATGATAAAGCAGACAGTCAAACTATGGCCTGGGGGCCGGGTGCGGCCCATTTGGTTTCCAAACCTGGACTGCCAAATATGTCAAAATTTTCTTCTCCTTTCAGCTTGTCCCTTTTTCAGGGGTTGGCACAGCGAGTCAACAATTTCCACCTCACCCTGTCCTCTGTATCTTCACCTCTAACTCCAACTACTTCCATGTCTTCTCTCACTGCATCCATCAATCTCAAATTGGTCATTCTCCACCCTTGAGCTCATATGGTTTTTGAAGAACAACTTCTGTCTGAACAACTCAACATTATACACTCACCTCCTCTTCTTCTTCCTACATGAGTTGCATTGCTTTATTGTTATTTGGTCATTGTGTGTTAAACAAAAGTAGATCAAATAAATATTTACATTTTTATGTATTTATTTATTATATTTATAGTTACTTATTTTCAAAGAAGGTTTTACAGAAAGTTATTTTTCCTCAACTTTTCAGTCGCCTTGGATAAAAGGGTTTTATGTATTGGTATGTGATGTAATAAATTGCATATGTCATAGTATTATCAGTATATCGTATAGTATATAGTACATTAATCTTCTTTTTACCTGAATCGCCTGTAATTTCTCCAATAGACGACGTAGAAGAAGATAAAAACATTTTAGTATTTATGGCTTCATGCATTTCATGTCATTCATCTTAGTTAAGAAGAACGATCCATCTTTTCACTCCTATCCCAGGAAATTTTCCCACGCATTAAGTTAACAGTAAGTTTTAAAACTTCTGCGATAAAGAATACTGGATTATTTAATAAAGTTTTTTCAATCTTTTTAAAGACTTCTACTTTTCATTTCCAGCCAAATCAACCTCTCTGTGATTATTAGGATTATTTGATCTACCATGAACTGTGCCTCCAGACAACGCTTAATGTGATTTGTGTCCTACACAAACTAGATCTTGTTTTAATTTCAAATCAATTTGTTTTTGCATCCGTCACTATATTCAACCTATTAACGGAAAATCTGCCCCGCTGCCCCCTTGGCAGCCGTTCGTCTCACCTGTCTGTCCTGGGGGACAGTTGGTACACACCACCTGTCCTGTCTCGGAAATCTGAGCACAGCTGCTTTGGTGGGGACAAGGACAAGGCTGACAATCACCAGGTGTGCCAATCAAAGCGTTGCCATAGTAACCGTCCAGACAGCGTTCACAGTTCATCCCGGCGGTGAAGTCTGAGCACGCACACACACCTGAAACAGAGAGAGGAGAGCAACGATAATTTGCTTTTACCACTCACTCCCTCCAGCCCTCCCACTCTCACACACACACACACACACACACACACACACCGAAACAAACAAACACACACATCCAGAAATTGACACACTAGCACTGTGGTGGGTGGTGTTTTTCCCAGCTCCAGCAGAGTGTGCTGTGTCTCTGACCACTGCCACACACCGTGGTGAGAAAACGACCCTCAGCTCACCCTGGAGAGCAGAGACGACTAAATCCAAGCCCAGTGTAATGACTTTGAAGGAGGAAACAGGAGCTGAACGCACTGAGAAAGACTTGGAATGTGAAGTGACAAAGCGGCAGAAAGTTTCTCTTTGGATATTAATATATCATCGGATTGAGGCGACAACATGTGACGAAAAAAGTGTCAAGATATGATATTCACTTATTTATTTCGCTTACAGCTTTGAGCTGCATAGATATCTGAGCTAAGACAGTGTTGGCAAGATACCAGTAATGATGATACCAGTGATGTTTTTTTTTTTTTTTTTCACACAGCCAAAAGAAACGGATGAATGTGATAGTCACAGAATCACAGAAAACATGTTTTGTTCTTAATTTATCACAAATTTAGTTTTCTCTATGAATGTATCAGTCAACGTGAGCTTATATGTTAGTGTTGGACTTTGATATGTAATGGGGGCCGGGGTGGCATGGAGTAGTGGTTCTCAACAGGTGGGTCCCGACCCAAAATTGGGTCGCCAACACGTTCTGAATGGGTCACAAACAGCTGGTCAAAAATCTAAATGAGAATCAGCTGTTGAGCATGTGTTTGATTTTAGAAAATCAATTATTTTAAAAAGGCACTCTCTTATTTTGAAAAGCACTGAATAAAATGAGTTGAGAACTCTCTATGAGCGTGGGTCGTGACTTAATGACCACAGGAAAATGTGGGTCCCAGAGTGAGACCAGTTGAGAACCACTGACCTAGAGGTTAAGGAACTTAGGTAGGGAGGGTTCCAGGTTCGAATCCGTCGCCTGCCATTACCACTGAGGTCCAATGAGCATGGCACCATCCCTATGTGCAGAGATTGCATTTCATCGTTTGCAGTTGTGGGGATCACAATGTGAAAAAGTTTGCTTTTCGTATTGTATCAGAACAGCATGTTTTTGAGCCTTTAGTTCCAGAACTTTTCATCCCAGACTCACCATTTGTCCTTGGTTTAATGCTACGTGGTCTTCTATCCTATTTCACTAATAACCAAGCCCTTAAGTGCAAAGTCCTTTTGTACTTTTAATTGGCCTTAATAAAAAAAAAAGAGCAAAAGGAACCTTTCCTTAAATGAGCTCTCAGCTCAGTAGAAGTTGGTCAGTAAAATAATGAAGAAGAAAATCCCTATGCATATCAAATATCCAAATACATAAAAAACTACTACACATAGACCAATAAAATCTATATTTAGATAAAGAGCCATATAGTCTTGTTCAGGGGTCTCAAACTTGCAGCCCGTGGAATTATATTTTGTGGCCCCCTGCTTGATATGAAGTTTAACGTAGGCGTGGGCCACAACACTTTTATACCGTTTTCTCATTCAATTTGGAATCGAATACTGAAGTAGGTAATTCGGGATTCGATCCCGTATTAACTAATCCGCATTCGATTCACTTTGCATTCACATTCAGTTTAATTCGGTATTCGCTGCGCATTCGATACCCGCTTTGCATTCACACACGATAAGGGAGCTAATGCGCATTATTCAACATAGATTCTGTCAGCAAACGCACGTGCAATTTTGAAGAAGAAAGGGAGCAGGTTAAAGAAAGATCAAGGTGACGTATGAAGGCGTTGAGAAGGAGACACAAAGAACAAATGAAGGAGATAAGGAGAGAAAATATGACAACGTTTTTTTGTAATCCTGTTCCTAACACAGCAACATATAGCGGTTGACAAAGAGATGAGCCGCTCCTGTAGCATGTGGTGTCACGAGAGGTCTTCAGCGTCGTTTTACGCGAGATTTTATGAGCTCGTTAAACTAATACGGGTGTTGTTGTGTTCACACACACGCGGGGAGTGACAACCGTTTTACTTTTTATTCCTTTATACCCGTATTAGTTAATTCGGTATCGAAACCACCAACGAGAGGTGGATTAGTTGCGCATTAGTTGAGGAGCGAATGGGCGTTGTAATGTTTGTAATGTGAATGCAAACGGGGAGCAAAACTGGTTTCGTGTTGCAGAATTAAGTTCCAATGTGAAAACGATAATAGAGGCGTTTCACTGTAAGTCAACAATGCTGAAAATGTTGTATGCACTCAGCGGTGAACTCCGCTCTGGAATAAGAGTATTACAATGGAGACTTTCCTTCATTATTCATATTTAATTACTTCCTACATTTTCTCAGTGATGGACAAGTGTTGATTGGCTGCTGTACTGTACTCTATTACAGCATAGCATTGTGCACTTTCCCAGCAAATACATGGAAATTTTTTATAATTAATAGAATAGTGCTCTACTGTTTTGGTAACCCTATTGTTCTCAAGCCCTGGTCCACAGACTTCTTCTGGTTCATTTGTTTTCCTTCTTATCTCCAGTCTAGTATCACAAAATATATGCGGAAAATTATAAAATACTGTTCTTATTTTTCTTGATCCCCTGGTCTAGTTAGTGTTGTTTCTATGTATTTCTGTTAAAGAACACAGTTACCAGGCTACATTGCCATGGAGAGCACCACAGCTGGTAACCTTGCAGCTGGTGGATTCGAACCTGTAACCCTCCTGCCCCAAGTCTGGATCCACATAAAGCCACCACTGCAGGAACCGGCAGAACGAGGACGAGGATGCTGCGCCTCTTCTCCAGGAAACTAATAATGGCGCAGACCGTTGTTTTTTTTTTTTCAATTCTTTTCTGTAATGTCACCCTGCAGGGCCCGCCCCACTATTTGAGAACACTGTCATAGACAACAGGGGGAATAGAAGTAGAATACTTTTATCCTACATTTGTAAGTCAGTGGTTTGAAACCTCTCCAACAATCCAGTTAGTGCCAGGAGCTAAAACAACATAATCGGTTAAAAATACCACCGGAGTAAGAGAGCTGAGTCAAACAGCAGTGTTTTCTGCTGCAGCCTGGAACAACAGGTCTGTGGGCATCAGCAGCCTCTCTACAGAGTAACCTAGAAAATGTGACGTGATATAATGTGGCAGTGGAGTTTTCATAACCCAGTGACTAAAGCCAACACAGCAGTACAAGATAATATGAGTACGTTCCCTGGGAAATCATAGCGAGACATCGCTGCTCGGTACTTACCATGTTGAAGTATCACAATTACCAGATATTTATTTTAATTACCTTAATTTTACTTAATTTTCTAGGACGGAGACTTGGTGGAAACCAATAATAGCACGAGGAGCAAAGGGATCTTGATGACCAGCAGAATATTTGCAAGCATATTATTTTTTAATTCTCATTAAAATTTCCCAGCTCTGCTTTTACAGCCAGAGGAACAGCTTGGCGAGAAATTATTTGCTTAAAAAATTGGCTAATGCCTCAGGTTTTTCTTCCCCCCAAAAAGGGGGAAAAATCCTTTACGCAGCGTTGACTTCAACAGAAGTCTCTCAAAACTAGAGAAAATCTATTCATTTTGTAGAAGACAAAATAAGAGAGCTGGAGGTGGCAGAGTAAAAGATACTGAGGTTCTCTTTAGGAGAGACAAGGATGGACAGGATCAGGAATGAGGTGATTAGAGGGACAACACAGACAGGTAGGTTTGGAGGAAAAGCTAGAGAAGACAGATTGAGATGGTTTGGACATGTTCAGAGGAGGGACAGTGCTTGAATTGGTAGAAGAATGATCCAAAGACAAAAAGGAGATTGATGGATGCAGACAGGGAAGACATTGAGGTAGTTGGGGTCAGAATAGAAGACACAGAGGACAGGGGGAGATGGCCATTTCTGACTCGCTGTGGCAACCCCTAAAAAAAGGGACAAGCTGAAAAGAGAAGCATGAGAAGTTCATTCATTATCTTGTTGTTGGATTTCTAATCTGTACATATTGTTTAAATAAAAAAAAGTTATTCTCCAAATCAGGAAAATTTATTTTCCATTCTATTGATATTAATTATGGAGTTAAAGATGCTGAGATTCTCTTGAGGAGAGACAAGAATGGACAGGATCAGGAATGAGGTGATTAGAGGGACAACACAGGCAGGAAGGTTTGGAGAAAAAGCTCGAGTAGACAGATTGAGATGGTTTGGACATGTCCAGAGGAGGGACAGTGCTTGAATTGGTAGAGGAATGATCCTAGAGATGGAGCTACCAGATAGGAGACAAAAAGGAGACTGGTGGATGCAGAGAGGGACGACATGGAGGTAGTTGGAGTTAGAGTTGAGGAGACAAAGGACAGGGTGAGATGGAAATTGTTGACTCGCTGTGGCAACCCCTGAAAATAAAAAGGGACAAGCTGAAAGAAAAGAAGACATAATAACAGCTACAAATATACAATGCTGGCCCAGTGGATGGGAGAATAATTATCTTATTCCTGGTGAAGTATAGACGTCTTCGCATACAATCATTAGCTCCTCAGCGGGGTGAGGAGGATAATATGACGGCTAATCACGATACGCGGACAGTAAGTGGAACGTGGTCGTAATGATTGTTCCAAACACAAAGAAGTGAATCTCTCTTGGATTTCACAAGACATTACAACGACACCGATAATGTTCACTGTCAGTCCCCAATGAGCCATAGTAAATTTAATGACAGCGGGAAAAATGTGCTGACTTTACTGAGTGAAGATGACTGAGCGTGATACGAGGATGAGAAGGAGCCACCCAGGGCCGCCTCCGCGTTATTATTAATATTCCATTTGCTCACATTGTAAACTGTCACTATATTTCTTTGGGTCAATAAAAACAGGGTATTGACCAATGAGGTCGACTGCACATATCCCCACTTCTATGCTCTTTTTCTTTCTTCTATTTAAATCCACTGACTCTGCCTGCTCCTCTTCTCCTCGTACACTCATTCAGACGTCATCACTTCAGCCCCGCGCTCTTAGCTCCAACTCGTGCGTTGTTTCAGAGTAGTGAACGAGAGGTACGCGTCTACTTTTTCCATCCATACACTAACGCAGTGCATTAAGGCCTCCACTTTCAGAGGATGAGAATACGAGGCGTGTGTGAGTGGGTGTGTGTGTTTTAGCCTTGGAAAAAGTAACGGCCTTCGAGAAATGAATGGAAGAGCGGCACTTGCATTACTCTTTTGACACGCTGCTTTCTTGTTCCCTGTGATAGAAGTCTCTCTTTCAACGCTGCTTCAAAGACAGCAGCGACGGAACGGCGGCGATAGCAAAATGGATTTAAAGCAGGTATGTTTTTGTTTGGAAGATCAGAGCTTTCTGTTTGGTCCGATAATAAACTCTAACTTCCTGGATTTTATTTCAGGGAAAAAACAGAGTCTTTAAAAATAACCACATGTCTTTTTTTACCCCTTCTTGGGAGGTCTTTTCATGGACAACATGTGAGGTCTTTAGTTTGTATGTGTGTGACCCCAGACTGAGGCAAACCTGGGTCAAAAGAAACATGTGGCTGTCGCAATTACCAGCCTGTTTATTTTCAGGCACAAAAGCTCCAAGAGAGAAGTTTTTTTTTCTCCAAAATCTGTTCTGACAAAGTGGCACACTTTTGATTTTTTTATTTTCTTTTTTTCAACAAAAAGCTAGACTCCTTAGAGCAACACTGGACAAACGAAGGCTCGGGGACTGGATGAAACAGCGTGGGCTTTTAATCTGTCCTGACAAACAAATTAAATTACACTATTAATCTAAGGAAAGCCATTCTGGCCTTGTGATACACGCGACCAAATGTGATGTCAGCATTAAACCCATCATTAAAGTAAACAGTGGACAACTTTGAGTGCTTGAGGACGGCGCCATGCTCAGTGCACCTCAGTGATAACTTGGCAGCTGGTGGACTCAGATCTGAGATCCTCCTGTGCCAAGTTGAAGTTCGCTTCATTAACCACTGAGCCACAGCAGCAAAAAAAAAAGGAAAGTAATCTATATTACCATTATCCTTCTGCCTTCTCTATGAAATACCAGCATTTCCACTATAGATAGTGTGGTGAAGACTATATGCCTTTGAAACATTATACACATAGACTTTTACACGTAATGTGCCTACTTGCCTACATGCAAATGCACAAACTGTGTCTGACCATTACATATCACATTCTAGTATCCACTGTGGCACGGAAGTTGATCCACTACTGCATTAGGAAAGTCCTTGTCATTGTGATTCACACCACAGCACACAACAAAATTTTACCTCTGTATTTAACCCATCACCAACCATTGTGAACAGTGGGCAGCTTTGAGCGGCCAGTGAGAGGGGACGGTGCCATGCTCAGTGGTAACTTGGCAGTTGGTAGATTTGAACATGGAGCCCCAGACCACTTCCTTAACCACTAGGACACCACTGCCCCATTAGAGTTCCCTGGAAGGGCCAAATACTAGTAACTAAGTATCAAATATTGTAAACTGTTGTACATCAACACTTTTTATCGTATCAGATAAAGAAAATGCTTTGAGAGTTCCTGCAGGCCAAACAACATGACTTGGCGGGCCTCGTTTGGCCCTCGGACCTTCAGTTTGACGCATGCCTTATTAGAAATCCAGGATGCTACGCACTGTGTCCATACTTCTTCTAATCCATGTGCACTTCCTGTCATAACAAAGAGGAGGATGAGGCAAAAAGAGGTGAGGGAGACAGAGGGAGATTCTGCAGCAGAACGCTCAGGGACAGACGTCACATGCTCCCAGGCCGGGGAGGTGCAGCTATTGCATGTCACTCGGTGTGATCAGTAAACTGCTGCAGACAAGGAGGGTGCAGGGGGGGAAGGCTAAGAAGAAGAGTAGCCGTTATATATTCGGTCCACCCCCGTGCATAATGTGCACAGTATGGATCACTGGGGTAATATGTTTTGGTCATATTGTGAGTGTAATAAAAAAACTTCCTCTTTGGTGTATAGAGGCTGTCAGCCAACTTGTTATGGCCGCCGCCCCTGGGGTTCAGGCATGGGAACACTAAACTAACAACAGCGACGGCAGATACAGGTCTCACCGACGTCCCAGGTCGCCAACGGAGCCATGAAACCCTTTGACTGTGAAGTTTACTCTGAATCTAATGCCACTCCAAAGATGCAGAGGGCAGAAAAAAATAACAATATTGTCTGGTGCCAGGTGTAATCATAATTCATGGTCCACGGTGCAGGGGTTTTGCAAGGGATTCTGGTCCCCATGGACGGACATGACAATAAGCCCCTAACAGTGTGTAATTCATCAATATTTTTCTACATGCAGTTGCAGGCAGAATCCACTATTTTGAAAGCACTATTTTACAGTGGCATTATAATAAGTTCATATTAATGTTTCTCAGATGAGTTCCCTTGGAATACACTACAGTACCACTGTCTGTGATAGTAACACAATACCTACTTTACAGTATAGTATCACCTTTCTTTTTCCTGACTGATAAAACTGATATTGTGGTGGGGACAGAGGGGCAAGCCTCTCACCCAGGAGGGTTATGGGTAAAGGGGAGAGTATGGAAGTTGACGTGCAGTGCCATGTTCGCTCTTTTGTTACGTTGCTGCTTTATTCCCCTAAATGCAGTTTCTGGGATGTAGATAAACATATGGACTCTGAGTTGTACCTCATGTTGTCATCACTTGATGCAAATGTGCCCTAGGTTGGTGATGTCAAGGGACATAAATTAGTGGACGTAGTCTACTCATAGTAATTTTACTTCAAACACCTATATTATCTACCTACACTCTCTTTTGGTGTAAGATAGATAGATTGAAGGTGTGTACCGTCTTTAAAAATACAAAACCACCTTTAAAACAGAAGGTAGGAAAAAACTTCAGATATGGGTATACAGTGGTGCCTCAGCTTATGAACTTAATCCCTTCCAGGTTGGTGGTCGAGGTCTGGTCGTGTTGAATTCTGGATGAGAAAGAACGCACGCGATTTGGATTGACTCGCCGAGCGCGGCTGCCCAACTGCTCTCTCGGCTTGATGCGACCGTTTGAAAGCTGAAATTTGGTCGAAAGTCAAGGCAATTGTTTCACGAAAATTTTGGTTGAGGGTAGAGTTGGTCGAGGGCTGAGCGATCGAAAGCTAAGGCAACACTGTACTTTATTTTATTTTTATTTTCACTACGGGTAGGAAGATTTTATGGGTACTTCAAGGTTACCGTGTTAAGTCAGGTGACTGGACATTCATTTTTTAAACCGGTTGTGTCTCAAACCATCACCTCTGTGAGAGACGTTTCTTCCAGGTCGACCAAAATGGCTTCCTTTTGAGAGATGTGTAAAAGAAGCCATTTTTTTGTCAACCTGTAAAAGCCTTTTATGGAAACAACAGGCAACAAAGATTCCCCACTAAACGTCCAGTTTCACACACCAACAGATGTGTCCAAACACTCCGACAATGATGGTAGTGATCCATTGGTACCCACCCAACGACTAGTATCATACTTCACAGGTAACCCCAGGTCCCCCCAACAGGAGGGACCCAAAATACACCTTTCTTTTCACTCACAGGATAAAGCTGCTAGAGTTACATCCTGCACAGGATACAACTCTCCTAACACAACTGAAGTAGCCTCCTGGGTAAGGAAGGATAAGGAATAAATATTGAAAAGCAAGTTCAGCCTCAGAGTCATCCTTCTTCTGCCACAATATAACTTTAACTAATTTGATTTAGTTTCTAAAATGTGTGAGTGAAAGTCCGTGTCATGAACATTCATTCATTCATTTTCTTCTGCTTGTCCGTTGCCGGGTCGCAGGGGCAGCTAGCGCCATCCACACATTGCACCATATTGCGAGCCTTCCTGTGGGTGATCAGCCCACAAAAGGTGGATTTGAACCTGATGCCCTGCAGACCCAAGTCTGCTTCCTTAACCACTAGGCCACCACTGCCGACCTGTCATGAACATGTAATTTTTTTTCGATGACAGAACAATTAACAATCAGCCTGGTAAATAGTGACAAAGGCCCTAGCATTACAAAGTATAGATAAAATAATTTAATAAGCAAATAAGTTCCAAACTCTTTGTCTTCTGAAGAATCTTTCTGCTTCTGAATTCTTTAGCGAAGACCATTAGTACCAGAAGACACAAAGAGAATAATTTCCCCACAAAACAGCATCATTATTTGACTGGGAATTCAATTTAAAAGCATAATTTGAGGCAACACTGGTGCTAATTCTGTTTTGTTAAACTCAGGCAGTAGAATTGATTTAGTTTCTGACTTCAATCAATGATGCATTATTAAAAAAGGATAAAAAAAAAACTTCCCAACTTTATAAGAATACCAAACTTCCTCCTGAATCACACTCCTGAAACCCCATCACATTATTCCCCTAAATGCACTTCATAATTTCAGCGATGTGGATCAATATACGGACTGTGAGGTGAACCACATGTTGTCATCACTTGATGCTGATGTGCACAGAATCTCAAAACGACAAAAAAAAAGACCATTTTTCTTCTGCAGACGACTGGCACCTTGACGCATCGGCAGCAGAATAAATGAGGCCTTTTTGTGCTCTGAGTTTTGTATCTCAAGAGCACATGCTCCTTTCTCTCTTTGACATTTATGTGGGGCCAAATTTAGTGAATAATGCACAGGGCTTTTGCTAAATGTCACACCCACTGTAGTCTGGAGGTGGAGGCTGAAAATTAAAGACCTCCTTTACTTTGGTCTTCGGTCCGAGGGTGGGAGCAGACCACTAGAGGCTTGTGCAGCAAAATGCATCGAGGTCGCCTGAATAAAGGCCACCGGCTAAAGTACCTGTCTCATTGTCTTAATTAGGACAACGGTGAGGAAATGACTCAGCCCCGCAGCTCATTACATTCTGATTAGAATGCAGACGACCATCGCTGGGCTCTGTGAGGTGCTGTTTACCAACAAAGAGCTGCTTTTCGATGAGACTGAGGGAGCAGGACTGTAGTCGGCTCAAATGCCATCTTCAGTCCTCCAAGGACATTAGTTATAAAAATCTATGGGAGAAGGTTGAGGCGGACAAACTGAGAGGAGCTGGAGAAAACTTGAGTACTGACTTATTCAATTCCCGAAGCTCACTGGTGGTTTGCTTCTGTAGCATGCTAAGGCCTGAGACACTCTGTCAGTATCAATGAGACAAGGAGGTGTCTTATCTCAAGGAAGAAAAGGATTACCAAAAAGGCAGAAGGTGCAACCACTGGCTTTGCCACCAGGGGGGGCTTAGGTTGCTGATGTCAAGGGACTAAAATTAGTAGAAGTAGTCTACTTAAAGTATTATAACTTTAAACACCTATAATATGTACTTACATTCTTCTTTAAATGTGTTAGATATATATTACAGACATGTAACATCTATAAAAATATAAAACCCCTTTTAAAACAGAGGGTAGGAAAAAACTTCACAAATGTCTATACATTTTCGCTACGGGTAGGAAGATATTATGGATATGTCAAGGTTAAAGGGTTATGTTAGGCAACTGGTGCATCTCGAACCATCACCTAAGTGAGAGATTTTTTTTCCAGGTTGACCAAAAAGAAGCCATTGTTGTCAACCTGTAAAAGCCCTTTTTGGGAACAATAAGCAAAAGACCCCCCTGTCCCCCAAGAGCCAATTTCACACACCAACAAATGTGTCATCTAAACCACTCTGAAAATGATGGTAACGACCCATCAGTACCCACCCAACGACTGGTATCACACTTCACAGGTAACCCCAGGTCCACCCAACAGGAGGGACGTTACTCTCCTAACACAATCGAAGAAGGCTCCTGGATGACAGGTTAAATGTTTTCCAAAAAACTACACCCTTTAACTCACGATTCTGAACGAACCTTCATCAGTGCATCTACCGTGAATGGGACACAAAACGAAGGCCCTCATCCTGGTATTAACCCCAGGCCTCAAGTAGTGTTTATGCGGCCCTGCGTCTGGATGTATTGTCAATGAATATACTTTTTTTTCAAATTAATTAAATTTCATTTATGTAGCCCACATTTACAAATCAGATTTGTCACAAAGGGCGTTGTTGGTAACATCCTCTGTCCTCAGGAAGGAAAAACTACCAAGGGTAAAATAAAACCCTTTTAACACGGAAAAAAAACCGGTAGAAACCTTAGGGTGAACCACAGGAGAGGGGTCCACTCCCTGGACGGACAGACAGTGCAATGGATGTTACCAGAGCATGAAAATACAATAAAATAAAACAACTTATTTTAGTTTAGTTAAGCTTTTATCTTAAAAAAATCCCTGTGCCTTTTAAAAGACTGAATGGAAACATGTAAAAAGAAACCACTTTTACTTATGTAAGGCCTGTTATTAGAACAGTGAGGCTGTAGGACCTGTTAAAAAAAACGTCATCTCTCTTAACAATGACACCCAGGTTTCAGACGGCTCCCTTTATATCAACACAAAACATTGCACAGCTGTTTTAGGACCCAGGAGACGGGTTAATTTTATAACGTAGAACAGACAAGGAATGATATGGGGCAACATGGAGGACTAATGCAGGGTTATTAGGATGCAGAGGAATTATGTTACAGCTCTCTGATGCCCAAAGTCCAGCAGAGAGAACAGAACAGTCTAGAGCGTCATGTGTTTCATTTGTTCCAGTGATTAATGAGGCATCGCTTACTGTAGAGAATACGGCCTGTCTTTTCTTTATCTGTGCGCTCCAATCATCTCTCTCTACGTCCTCAGCAGCTTTATATTATAACCTTGGATTCTTTCAGAATGATGTGTATGCATTTACAGCATGGGCATCAATGTAGCAGCAGAGTTCAACTGGAGTAAAACTTAAGCTACGCAGTTTGGTGTTTCTAGACAGAAATATATTTACAGCCCTAAAGCTAGCAAGATAGCAAGATGGAAAATATAGATTGCGCTATAGATAGATGTTAATGTAGCTCTACAGCGGTAAAGGTGGCTAGATGCTTAGATGGATCTATAGCTAGATGTTTATGTAGCTCTACAGACAGAAAGATGTTTAGATGCTCAGATGGAGCTATAGATAGATGTATATATGAGTCTATAGCCAAGAACAACGCTAGGTGTAGAGATATCTAGAGCTATTCTGCCGTTAGCTTCATAGCTACCTAGATGGATAGCTAGCTCTAAAGCTAGTTAGATAGATGGATGTATGAATGCTCTATGGCTGGCAAGGTGTATAGTAGGTAGGTATGTCGATGGACGGACGGACGGACGGACGGACAGACAGACAGACAGACAGACAGACAGACAGATGGTGCACCAGCGGTTGCTGCGTCCCACAGGAACCAGTTTCTAAAGCCCAATCCCAATTCACCATGGGGGCAGAACCTGCATGATAATTCAGGTTGACTCCTAATTATACAGCAATTCTGATTCTGATAGAAGACAAAGCAGGTTGGCCCACCCCTAGGACAATTGATAGACTGGGTGTATCTCATCAACGCGCTTGATAGTTACCCTTGACCTGAACTTGGAGATAATAAAGATGTCCCTCTCCTCATTTTGATAAAGTATTAGATAAAAAGGTAAGCTGTATCCATTCCACAGTGCATTGTGCTCATTGTCAGCTGATACTATTCAGCTCTGGATCTTCCTGTCCAAGGAGCCAAACCACAAAGGGGCTTGGATCTATGACTCTGAAGACACTTCATGGCTCATAATTAACACCCACTCATCATTTGCATGAAGCTGTTAATATCGGTGAAACACCCTGGAAAGCGCGAGTGTCTTCTGGAAAGGCAGCTCGGTCTGCAGGGACTTATCTGGTAGAAAATCGTATGAAATGCAAAACGGTGCTGAGCTCAAATTGCTGAGTGTTAACCACAGCTGCTTCCATGTTAAAGAGTTAAACTGGCGCATTTAGTAATAATGGCTGGGGTTTTCTTAACAGCACCCAGTACTTTCAATGCCATAAGTAAGTTTATTTCTGACACTTAGTCCATGTAACATTACAATATAACCCAGAGAATGGACATTTAACTTTACTTTGACCCAATAAAGATACAAAGTCCTATAATCAGCCGATGTCTGATTGGTAGACTAGGTTCAGAAGAACATACCACCAACAGGAAGGCTCACGGTATGGTGCATTGTGATTTGGATGGCAGTTTTACCCCAGTCACACGCACTACTTATGGATATCGTACAATTATTGCACGTAGACAGGCAGGCAGATAGACAGACAATGCTTGTCTGTCTGCAATCCAATGCTGAGGTTGTCGGCATTATCACTATGGAGCAGATGGTGGAGTAATTTAATCGGAAAAGGTAGTTGAGGCTATGAAAACAGATTTCTTCCAATGTAATCTCACCAACCAAGACTAGTGACAAAAATGTCTTAAAAAAAAGGAATTTACAGAAAAGAGTATAAAATGGTCAAAGGCTGAAATCCCCAAGGTATGAAATGACATCAAACAAACAAAATAAAACATTCAAACCAAAGTTTAGAAAGACAACAAGCATAAAAGGCGTCTAGAGACACTTTTGAGTGACTACTGCACCGGACAGAGTTCAAGAGCAGGAGCTTCAAAGCAGTTTACAGCAGACTTACTATTTTTTTTTTTTTTTTTACTGAAGACAAAATGGTAGAGTAGGAGGAGAAAGAATGTCTCCGGCATGTTATTTGTTTCTTGGAGTAATACTATTTATCTTCTAGACCAGGCATGGGCAAACTAAGGCGCGTGACTTGCGTGATACCTTTTCAGCTTTGTCACCTGACTTCCTTTCCCTGCAATGATCACCTTTCACTATTAAAGACCTAGAGAAGACAATAGGACTTTAGCATTTACCATAATTTATCTTAGTTCCCATGAATGTTCCATCTATCTGCTCCTAATCTTGCCTTGTGTCCAAATGAAGGCCCCATTGTGGCCCATAAGGTCAAGGTTTCCCTACGACTCATGGTTCAAGTTCATAAAAAAAAAAAAAATCTCCTTAATTTCATTCAAGCTGCATTTATACAATTTAAATTGCATTCAAAAACAATAAATAATTCAGGAAATTAATTTGAACATTTTATTGTTTTTATTTTATTAAATAAGTTATTTTAAACTTTTATCCAATTAATGGATTTTTTTAATGAAAATTAAATGGATTTGTATTAAATTACATTTAATTTAACAACCAACTTATATTTTACACTCACATTTATTTTTCTTATTTATGTATTTTCCAACTTTTAAAAAAATAATTCATAATTAATTTATGTTCATGTAACATGTTCAAGTGACTTTTAATCAAATTTTGAGTTCAAATAAAAAATAAAATCTAATTTTAAACACTGTGTTAACACTGTCCATCGATCGCTGTCAATAGTTCATCCATTTTTCTTTGCAACCCTTTGGTAACAA
>JAFBJS010054597.1:25259-48971 GCA_016785265.1 Paraplagusia blochii | reverse complement strand
AAAAAAACAAACAAAAAAAAAAAACAGGTAAAGAAACAAACAAAGTGTTGAACACCTCCCCCACAGACACAGACAAGATGCTGTATCCAGGTTCAGGCACATTCACAGCCCACAGCAGATGTTTTACTCAGGTTATTTACTTGATGCAGTGTCTAGGAAACGCCTCAGCTGCTGTCGTCATCTCTCTCAAAAAAAAAAAAAAAAAAAATCATGTCAGGAGCAGCGAACACACCACTCTGCTCTCACTACCTTTAAGAAGGATAAGTAGTGTTAGATGAAGGTAGCAATGTATTAACAACAAGCCCTCAGTTCTTATTGAGTGATAGGCTGCCGTTGTCCCTGAGAGAGGACTGAGTTATGTTGCTCTTGATGCCATGATGACTGAAATGTCAGCTGTGGAAAGACAGAAAAATGCTCCTGTTGTACAGCCTGCATCTTTCAGGTCCCTGTGCTTCCCGAGAGGCAGAGTGACAGAAACTGTTGTCTCAACAATCTCTGATGATCCCTCAACTCACATTGACTGAATGTCTCGCCAAAGATGGCTTTATCGTCTCGCTACAGCACCTGTGGTACAGTTCTACACCCACAACCTCTGTGTCTTCTCTGTCATGATACCTATGACAGAGAAGTGTGGAGGGTGGAGCGGTGAAGTTTTGGATGCTGGGTTTTCAGTCATCAGAAGTGGCGTCACACCTTGGACTGGTGAAAAAACAAAAAAAGGAGAGTGGGTAAACTTTTTTAGGAACTAACACAGGGGTCTCAAACTCTGTGGCCCGCGGGCTATCTGTGGCCCGTGGAGTGATATTTTTTGGACCCCACTTTGATGCGAAAGTTGAATTTGAGTGTCCACAAGCTTGCGGCCTGTGGGTGGTTTGTGGCCCGTACAGCGATATTTTGTGGTCCCCACTTTGATGTGAAAGTTAGTGGGGTCCACAAGATTCTACTGCAAGTCAATGCTAAAAACATAGTTTTGTTGGATGCTCTCAGTGGTAGACACTGCTGTGGATGAATGTGAGTATTACAAGACTCATCTGGAGTCTTGTATTACAGTGGGAAACCCATTTTTTATTTCATTTTTAACATTTCTTTCTTCTGTATTGGACATTAACTGCTAATGTGGCCCTTTGTCAAAATGACAGTGGGGCAGTGGCACTCAACTTACACTCACATGTGAGTTGGTAAAATTTGTTTAGCTTTATCTATGCAATTTATTGGGGAAATCGGATATTGTATGGAAAAAGCAGAAATACAATAGCTTGACTTTGGACGGCCAGATGAAGATGCCAAACAGACCCCAATCAGGCCCTCAGGGCATAGCTTGACCAGCAGCCAACATACACTACTGACATATACACTTATGTAGGGTTTCTCAAAGGGTGGGGCGGACCCCAATGGTGATAAATGGAGACATAACAGATGAGACACTGCTTATGCATAACTGGGTTGCGGGGACAGCAGTCTCCACAACTGCCACCCAAATTGCATTGCACTATGCTGTACCTTACTGTAGGTGGTGAGCCCAATGGAAGACAAGCGCCTTTGATTTTGCCTAGGAGGTGAACTCTGGAGTTTCACACTAAAGACAGAGACATTGTCTCTGGGGTAAAGTGAAGGCCTTCCCCTAAATGTATGAATGTTAATTTAATTAAAATTCAAGTGTCATTTGTCAATGTTGGGGCGATGGGAGCAAGTAAAGCATGGAAAAAAACATTTGTTCAAGGTGAGGAATGACCCAAAAAGTTTGAGAGCCACGGCTCTAATCAGTTAATTTTGTTAAATTTAAGTCCAAAAAATCCATTGCCCTCAAAGACAGAGAGAATCTGCGCCATCTCCTGGCCAATCCTGAGGATATTTTGGCCTTGACAGCAATTCAGCAGTGAATCAATCAGTGCAAACTGCTGAGAACAATAAGCCACTCTCTGTAGAGAAGTTTCATTACAATGTCAGGTTATAACGACGGTATTTTAACAGGGAAAAACATTGATTAATTCGAATAAAAACCAAGTCAACATCGTAAAATAATTTCACCGGGATGAATAAACTTCCTGAGCCACAGATTTCTGCAAAATGTACAGTAAAGATTTCCTTTTATTACCTGTCTCTGGGTGGCAGGTTCCATGCCCGTGGCAAATGCACGGCACACATTTTGACAGAGGTCCACCCCCAGGCTCTTCCCTGGTGAATCCTGGTTCACACTGCTCACAAAACTGCCCTGCAAATCCAGGTGGACAGGAACAAGATTCCACCCATGGGGCAGGAGGGGCGGCCACTTCGGAGGAGATGGAGGCGGAGGTCAGGGACACCTTTGTTAGCTGTGATGTATCTGAACAAGAGGAATAAAAAATAGTGAGAAAAATGCATGTTGTTCACACTGTATTTTTACAAATGTACAGGCATTTTTGTAAGGAATAAATATTTCATCCCAACCACCACTAAATTCCGTGTTTATTTTAGGAATCACAGACTTTTTCTCCCATACGCCAATCATGAATTAAGGTCATCTGGGGCCTCACAGTATTTATAAAAACAAAGCTGCTCCGAATATAAGCTGCAACCCTGTAATGTTGTTTAAAAATATAAATATATCACTGTTTCCCAAATGGAGCCAGTTTGGAGTACAACCACTCTGAGTTATTGCAGAGGGGAGATCTCATGTGTTAATATTTGATTTGTCCTACAGCTGTGAAAAAAAAAAAATCAATGATTAGTGACTTGATTTCTTGTACCCATGAGAATACCTGTTTTTAGGAATAAGAGAGTATAAAATAAAGTCTTTTTAGGTAATAGCTTTAAATGTGTCAATGTAAGGTGGTTGTCAGAATACATTTTCTAGAAAAAGCTGCTGATTATGCAGTAAATGAGCCCCAAAATAATAATTTTACAAAAACAAGGTAGCAGGAGTGCATTTTATGTTTTTTTGCAACAGATTTCTTTGCGGATTGTTCTGTATATATACAATAAAGAAAATTGCATTATGATGCATCAAAAAAACTGTCTCTTACTCATTAGATAGTCAGAAAAATCCTTTAACGAGATACTTAATATATAGTTAATTCAATCTTAATACATTAAAAGAGTTCATATTATCTTGCCAAATAAGTATATTATTTAAAAAATCTAAAAATAATAAAAAAATATATGTTTTTTTTTGGTTTCTGTTATTCAATGGGAGATACCATTGCCAATTCGGCTTTCCTTGAAGGGCCTCTTGAAAATGTAAAAAAAACATAATCTGGTTCGTAAATGTTTACGCAACTGATTATAATTTAGTCTGTAATAAATAAATATTTAATCAGATTGAAAGCACAAAATACACAAATGCTTTATGAGCTTTGGCGGGCCACACAAAATGACCTTGTGGACCACATATGGTCCACAGGTCCTGGGTTTGACACAACAATAAGAATGCATTAAAATCCATAGTTTTTATAGAATATATAATTTGAATTAATGGTGTCATTATAAAGGTCTTGGCAGAAAAAAAAGAACACTAAACACTCCGGAGAACGCCCCCTGTGCCCTGAGAACAGGAACGCACTAACACTGACCGTGAAACGGTACAAATTGCCCTTGAGTATCTTCCCCAGAGTCGGAGAAAGTTGAAGTGAAAAATTACCCATAAGGTTCGACGTACATTTCTCTGCCGGCCTGTGCTTTTTTAAGTAGCTCTCTTTAGCTCATTATTTATGTTATTACCATTGGCTGCAGGATCTCTTCTTTACTTCTTGCCTAATTACAGTTCCTGCTCCGTGTTTACATTCTACACACAAACAACTCGGAGGAGTCCACGCAGGTTAACAGGTTCATCCACAAACTGGCTTATAAATGGACTAGTTAAGGTGTTTTTTACTACTGAAGTGTATGAGGTCGTGATCTTACAGCAGGTTTGATCTGGATGATATCAGCTTTTTTGTGCTTAGGACGCAGATAAAGTGAAGCTGGAGAGAGAACGAGGATCTGAACACTGTGTGGTGAAGAGACTGCGATCTACAGTAGACCAGATGGAGGGACAGAAGCCACATGCAACTGGGCGCTGGATTTAGAATAATTTAGCAGCTTTTAAATACAGCTATGCAGCGCCTGCCTCTGGCATGATACTTGCACTGCCTGGATCAATGTGCGCCCAAGTCCACCAACGCTGAAGAGTAGTCTATTCGCTCTTGTGTGCAACTGATTTACACCGGCTCCTGCATTGCCGGCACGCATGCACGGATCAGCCGGGCAATCTTTGATACGGCAATGAATAAATCACCATAGCAGAGCTAGACACAGAGGGGAGACAGAGCAGGTTCAGTGGAGGTGTGTCAGACGTGCAGCTCCTGTGGGGCTTCGAGATCCTGCTCTCCTCTCATGAATAGTGATAGAGGCAGGACATCCTGAACTCAATCCCTTTTATCCCTCACTCGCTTAACCGCAGCCCACGAGCACGAAAACATGTTTGTTCGTACCATAAGGCGGCTTTGCCGTACGGTACATGTGTAAATGAGCAGCATCCATCAGCCGACAGAACGGGGCGGCGATGGGAAAGTGGAGAAACTGGCAGATGAAACGCGACTGCTAACAAGTCCTGATCCAGCTCTCCCTCTGCCAGTGATGGGGCCTGGTTCATTTTCTCCGAAAGATAATGAGAGGGCCAACCTTTTTCTCCTTTTCTCTCTTTGAGACTTCCCCCAGTCTCTCTACCCTTCTCCCTCCTCTGGTCCCTGAGCTTTGAGCCCATTTAAAGAAGGAAATCGTGCAGTTTTAGGTAATTAAAAGTCCTTCACTTGAAGTCTCACTGTGTGAAGTTCTCATCATCAATCTTTCCTCCAAGAAACCTTGTCAGGTGAGCTCCAATTCGAGTTCTCCTGAATTGTTTGCCCAGTGCAGCCAAATGACTATGACAATTTAGTTGCCATTAAGTACCTGCTAATCAACTCTATTAAAATCACTGACATCTACTGAATACATAATGTTTTTTTTTCACATATTCAATTGAAAGGGTTCATTTTGAAGACTTCTTTTGTAAAGTAAAATTTACGGTAAATGAAATTTTCTGCAGGGAAAAAAAAAACAATTATGAGGGACACAGGTCCAAAAGTTAAATGGAATGGAAAGATGATAAAATGTGTCTCCAGGGATTTTTTTTCCCCTCGAGCTCCCCAGGCAGCAAACAAGGATAAGACATGTCATGGTTGTAAACCCGTTGCAAGCACGGGAAAATGTATTTTTTCTCAAAAGCTGAAATGTAAAGTAGATCAATCTCTCAGTTGTGTTTTGTTTGTAGAAAGGCAGGCGTTTCATAGCATTGCAACACGGCCCCGATCTCCCTACACAACTAATTATGACGTAAAAGACAGAAAAGGAGATAGGTTGAAGAAAATAAAGGTTTTCATCAGCATTTCTGTCAACTTTACACCTCGTCAATGTCAACAAAGACTGGACCAGGTTTAAGAAAGAAGCAGAGTGGGTCTCACTTCTCAAGAAGTTTTATATTTCTTTTCTAATTGTTTTTTTCACCGTTAAAGACAGGGACCTTAGGAAATGTGCACTCTATTAAAACATTATTGGTGCTTCATTGTAATAGAGCCCTCAGGTCACTCCATCAAATAAACAACTTACTCTCCGTTTGGTCCACCCTGCAGATGGAGCCCCATCAACACAGTTGGACCCTTATGATGTCTCTTAAAAGGTTCATTTATATAAACAAAGGACGGCCGATAATATCAGCAAAATTGTTAATATCGGAGCCAATCGGTATCAGGTTTTCCACCGATATTCAAAATCCGATGCTGCACGGTCTCCACAAATACGATGGACAGCCTCAAAGGGGTCCTGTGATAAATGACATCATCGAAACAGCACCTGAAGGTACAACAACAATGCTCGATTCTACAGTAAATGTTCGTGGTCTGGATTTTTTTTTTGTGGATGAGAAAACTGTTATTTGTAAAGACTGCAAGGAGCTGGTCATTCGAGGGTGGGGGGGCAGTGTACGGGGGTGGGGCAAAACAACGTCAAAACAAGAGTCAAAAGATAAATACGGGGACAGGAAAAGGGGAAAGAACTGACAAGAGAAAATGAGATCAGACAAAAGTCGAGTTCACCGTCCTGGAGAACCAACCCATCTCTCCCATTTAAGTTGCTGGATTCACTTAACGTGTGGAGTTTCTCGAGCCGTGCTGTGTCAGGACTAATCATATTCCTAATAAGTAATAAGTAACAAGTATTTCTTGGACATTTGCCAGTGAAACGCCGTTTCGGTGCCGACTCGCATGTCATCAACGAGAAAAGTCGTTTACATTTTTTTTTACATTAAAGAGGTCTTTAAAGAGGTCTTTTTACTGCAGCTGTTTCTATCTGTGCCCATTTATTTTGCCTATTGTTGTTAGGGCTGAATGAGCCCGGTTTATAATGTTAATCAATGTTTTTGGAAAGTTATTCTGTCCAACACTAGACATTTAATTAAATGCTGCACAAAGAATCATAGGACTTTTTCCAGACAAAATGGTAAAAATAAATAAATGTGTCATTTTTCTATAACTTAAACTGAAGTAGGCTTTTATTTTGAACACATTTTAATTTATTTTATTGTTATTTATAGAATGCCTTTTGTCGGGCATCATGGTAATTCAAGGGGAATCACCTGCATATATCTGTATCAGTTAATATCGGTATCGGAAATTAAGTGTTTACGTAATATTGGCGTTATTGGATATCGGCAAATGCTAATATCGGATATTCCTAAAATAAACCTAAAATTAATTTACTTCAGGTGAACAAACACAACATCAGTGCATAATGAACAACTGTATTCCAGGCTAGCAGAGTCTCCAGAGTTCCTCTCTGGAACTTCTAGGAGACACAGACCTCCAGTTGAGGACCCTCAAATGTATGCCGTTCATCCTCTCAGATATACAAAGTGTAGATTTACAAAAAAAAAAAGACATCTATTCAAAACAACATCGGTGGCGACACTTACAGTTGTGTCCTCCAGCGTTGCTGATGCTGAAGGATGTCAGGTTGTGAAGTAGACGTTGAAAGTCAAAGGTCGTCAGTGATGGTTGGAACCTTCTGTCATTTTCGTGAAGTCTGTGAGGAAAAAGAAGATGGTTCATAAATGGGTAGATACTTTAGTGCTTAAGTTGTCACATTTAAATGAACAGAAAATTGATCTCAAAACTGACAAGTGTCTGGAAAGGAATAAAACCTCCCACTAGACCAGTGCTTTTCAATCTTTTTCTGTTACGCCCCCCCCTAACAAGAAGAAAACAATTTGCGCGCCCGCAGCCTGCTGCCCACTCTCCGCCGCAACTATAAATAACAGCATTTGTCTATAAAATAGTTCTAGCTACACCTCTGCATAACATCATATCCTCGTTAACATAAAGAAAGAGACATAGTTCAACTTACAAGGATGTGCAATTACTCTTTATTGTAGTATGACGGAAAAAAAAGGATGTTCCCCAGGGTCACACGCGCCCCCCTCAGCATCACACCGTGCCCCCCCAGGGGGACCCGCCCCACACTTTGAGAATCACTGCACTAGACTACAGATGTCAGGCAACAGGCTTAGGATCCTGATTTCGGCAGGACTGGGATGTACTTTTTTTTGGTACTTTTTGTGTACTTAATGTACTTTTTCTTTACCAAAAACAAATGATTCCCAATCCTAATACATGCTCCGAGTCCATTGCTTTAGGGCCAAATACATTGAATCACCTGGACTCTGCTCACCAGTTATGGAGACAGATTCCAGTGGAGTTTCAACTTTTTCATATTAACATGATGAACACCTGTGGACTCAGGTGATTCATGGAAAGCCTTGATCTGTGAAAATCTGATCAGAATCAGTAAATCCAGGTATCACAGTCTTTTTCAGGGTTCTGCTCCAGCCCAACCGTCCCTGCTCAGATATTCTTCACAACAGTTGGCTGTTCCCAGGTGTGGGGAGGCAGAACAAATAATTAAATTGACACAATTATATAAGGTGAAGGAAATCCACTTACACATACAGTAACTCCTCCTAATAGTTAAAGTGTGCTGAGAAGCCAATACGGGGTTCTCACAAATTTTTCTGTAAATAATTTAGCAACAGCTGCAGGACGGCAGCTGTTAGTAAATAGATTCTGGGCCCATATGCTCTACGGCAATAATCCAAAAGGTTAAAATGTGTTAAAGGGTCCAGAGGAAATCGAGGATGACTTTTATCTACTGCATTTCTGCGGGTCCAAGGGCCGCAGCCTTGGGTTTCTCCTCACACTAATACTGCAGTTACAACTCAGAGTTAGCTCCTCCTTCAAGCTCACCTACAAAGGCAAAATTATTTAAAATTACCGTAATTTCCGGACTATAAGCCGCACTAAATACATTTTTTAAAGGAAAAAAAAATTGTACATACATAAGCCGCACCTGACTATAAGCCGCACTTGCCGCATTCTTTTTGCATTTTCCATCATGAGGGTCAGTTCATGCTAATTTTATTCATGTACAAAGCGCTTCTTCTATGGTGTTTATTGACGGTTGTGTCTTGCGTCTTTCTCGAAACCACCTGTCTCACTCTTACCATTTCTGCTCGAGCAGTTAGAAAAAATGTATACAGTAGCTGTATCTCTGCATAAGCCACAGGGTTGAAATTGTGTTTTGTGTGACAAAAGTTGCGTCTTATAGTCCGGAAATTACGGTAAATATCAATAAATAGACAACGATAAATCGATAGAAGTACAAATCACTTGAACGCCTCTTCAATTAGAACTATACATCTTAAATTAATTAAATTAAAATCCTTTTTTTTGTCATTGTGACATTGTGATTCACACCACAGCGCAAAATGAAATTTGGCCTCTGCATTTAATCAATCATCAAAGTGAGCAGTGGGCAGCTAATGAGCGCCCGTGGAGCAGTGTGTGGGGACGATACCATGCGCATGTAACTTGGCGGTAGGGCGATTCAAACCGGGGACCTTGCGGACCCAAGTCCGCTTTCTTAACCACTAGGCCACCACTGCCCTGTCTATTCGTCTATTCTATCTGTTCATCTCCTCGTTTATCTGCTTGACTGTGTTTCAGCTCAACAAATCTCCACGACTGTCACCCAAATCACACTGCACCATACTGTGAGCCGTCCTGTGGGTGGTGAACCCACGGGGAGTTATGGGCACTTCAGTGGCAACTTGGCAGTGGCAACTTGGCAGCTGGTGGATTTGAACCTGAACCCTTACGGACTCAAATCCTCTTCCTTAACCGCCAGGCCACCAGTGCTGCCTCTATTTGGATTACTTCTCAATGCAAATCATTTCGACTCACTGACATCACATGACATGAAGTGTGTATTTGTGTGTAATGTTCTGGTATTTTTTCCAGCCAAACAGACTGTACACCATCACAGCCAGCCCTACTCCTCTGGTCTAACATGTGGCCACGGTAATAAAGACAGGCAATTACAAACTGGGCCTGAAAGCCTTGGTAATGGAGCTGGTCAGTCGGTGATAAGCGGAGTGTGTATGGAAGTGAACAAACTTCACGCCAGTGTCTTTTTAATCAGCACTTAGCAGAGCCATGTTGTAATTAGGTCTGCTCTACGGAGGATGAGGAGCGAACATCAAGAGGAGGAAGCTCCAGAGAAACACTGCGTGTACATATGTAGGGGAATGTGTCCTTGTGCTGAGAGCAAACAAAGAGATGGAGACACAAGTGTGGGACGTAGAAGAATATATATATATATATATATTCGAGGAAATGTGACCGTGGGAGAGAAGTTAGTGTCTGATCAACCATTATTGTTTTTCTGCTGCTGTGATGTTTAGGTGTTAGCTCTCCTGCGAACGCCAGTACCATCAAAATTAACGGTGTCAATCACAGAAAATGAATAACTAAAGTACAGAAGTTTGGTATGCTGTGAAACATCCTTCTAATCAGTCTCGAAGACGGAAGTAATGACAATATATAAAACATAAAAGAAAAACATTTCTCATCTGTGCCTGTAGTAGATGTTTTATCCTCGTAGTCTTCTTTTGTTTCATTTATCATGTAAAACCCTTCAAAATAATAGTTTTTATCATAATTATTTGTTAAAATTACTCATCCAATTAGATATAGCTGCTGGTATTTTGTTCTTTGACCAGAACTAAGAAAACTAGGTTATTACTTTACCTTAAGTTAAATTGGAATTATTATTTTTTTTATTTATCACTGGGCAAACTGTCATATCAAAACAACAGTAGAGAGCAAGAAAAAATAAAAACACAAGACAGTTTCCAAAAAAAATCAAAAAATTTTGGAAAAATGTCCCAGCTGTATGTGGGTCAGGACGGCGCTTTGTTCAGACCGTCGTCCTGACCCACATAACTTCCAGTGGGCTCACCACCCACAGGAAGGCTCACAGTAGGGTGCAGTGTGATTTGGGTGACAGTGATGGAGATTTGCTGCCCAAGTCTGTTTCCTGAACCACTAGAACCCCAACCAACTTCCCCAAAGCTGTCTGGGAGCTTTTTGACTTCCCTCTTGTTAATATTTATTTACCTGATCGTCTCCACAATTGTCACCCAAATCACACAGCACCACAATGTGAGCCTTCCTGTGGGTGGAAAGTTCTGTGGATCAGAACAGTGTTTGGTTCAGAGCATTCCAGTGGCAAACACCTTCTGTTAATATAGTTTTGAAATAATTTTATTAAATTAAACACTTTTATATGGTTGAATTTGATTTGAGGAGACGTCATCCCCTGTAACAAGGGCAGATATTGTGTGTCTGTGTCATATTTTCTAGCATATAAACTTTTTCTACAAACCAAAAGACCTGCTAACCATCTGCTGGGGCTGTCTGGAATTTGAGAGTGAGTCTCAAATCAAAGAAATACAAAAAACAATATTTGTGTTTTCAAAAACTCTCCATAGGGGAAAAAAAAACAACACCAAAGGACATAACAGGCTGAAAATATGTGTTTTTCCAGCTAAGTACTAAGAGAGGAAAAGAAAAACATGTCTTGTCATAGCATGACTGCTGGAGAGGAAAAAATAGACAGGTGCATTTTCACTAAAACGATTTCCTCCAAAAAAACTAACTAGTTTCCAGCAGAAAAACAAAGCTGTGAGGCTGTAAGGTTTGGGATTGATAGTCTGCTGAGGAGGAACAAAGTGAATATGAAGATTTGAATATGGAAGGAGAGAAATAATGCTGGAATCTACAACAACACTGACATATTCTAAATTGTACGAGTGATAATAGCAACATTTCCTTTGCACGACTATTTACAAAACTATGATAACAGCAGAACCTGCTGTGATTTGATCAAGTGATACTGTAGTAACATCTGCTTCAAAAACTCTACAGATGATACTTTGGGCATGCACCGTCAGTGTGAACTGAGTTATAACTGCACTACTTTTTTAGGAACAACTTTTTTTGGATACATAAATGACTTTTTTTTTGTCAAACTTGTTATTGGTAACTCCCTCAGCTCAACCCAAACTCTTACAAGAGACACATTTGAAATTGTATCCAGTATATTAAGGTGAAGGGAAAGGTTTACAGGACAGTTGTCAGACCAGCCATGATGTATGGATTAGAGACATTAGGAATAGACAGAAAACAGAAGGCAGAGCTGGAGGTGGAGGAGTTAAAAGATGGTGAGGTTCTCTTTGGGGGTGACCAGGATGGACAGAATTAGAGACAAGGTAATCAGGGGGACAACGCAGACAGGAAGGTTTGGAGAAAAAGCTAGAGAAGCCAGATTCAGATGGTTTGGACCTGTTCAGAGGAGGGACAGTGGTTACATTGGGAGAAGAATGATCCTAGAGATGGAGCTACCAGGTAGGAGACAATGAGGAGATTGATGGATGCAGTGAGGGAGGACATGGAGGTAGTTGGAGTTAGAGTTGAGGATAGAGAGAACAGGGAGAGATGGTAATTGTTGACTCGCCGTGGTAACCCCTGAGAACAGGGATGAAGAAGAAAGAAGAAGAAGAAGATACAGTATATATCTCAGTTTTCCCATGATTATGGTAATATTCCGGTTGTTCTTGGTGCGTTACTACAGGATACTCCCTACTTAGAACGTCGTGCTCCTTCCAATGGGAAGGTTTTTAAGGGTCTGGTACGGTGCGGTGTGATTTGTCAGATGGTTGTGGAGACTGATGCCTCTGCAACCTGGTAATGGATGAAAATGGATAGATGGATTTGCAGAAAGGCCAATCACATTCTGAGTCTTTTCACAAAAATATACATTTTTTTTGCCACTGAGGAACAGGAAGGGCAGGATAATAAAGCAAACAGATGTCCACCACCCGTATCACATTTATGCAGTAATTATTTGGTAGAATCTAATTTCTAAAGATCGAAAAAAAAAAACTCAGATGTCGCATTGTGTCAAATTCAAAACAAAAAAAAAATCAATGAAGATGTGTTTACCATAATTATAATTTTTCCCCAATCCCATAATTTTCAACACGCCTGGTTAGAATGAGTCTGATCAGACAACACTGTGCTAAGATTGAGCCAGAAGCTCCAGTAGGAAAAAACGAAACCATAAATAAGTCATGTCATACTTCTAATTTGATCGTTCTCCTTGCTCGACCCAGTCATCTGTACTAACCAGGACTTTTTATATTTTATTTCACTAACAGTCTGGTCTGTGCTCAATATATGTATTTGCACGGAGAAAAGCACGGGAAAGCTGTGCCGCATGACTGCGATGCTACAGGCTCTCACCAACTACAAATTGGCTCACACTGGAAAAAGAAATGTGTAGCGTAGTGGTCAAAGGCTCGCCAGTTTAATAGCAAAAAGGATGAGAAGAAAAAAGAAAAACCGCCATGCAGTAGATTACACTTTGTAAAAGCCATTCACCTCTTCCTCTCATCTCCGCTCTAAATGAGTCTCCACGCTTCCGTAACATCCTTCATCTGAAATTATCCTTGCAGCAAGTGGGAATTTACACCAGATTAAGAGGTTACAACATTAATCAGCGATGAATCATTCAAAGAGATACAGAGTGCGAGTGTCTCCGCTCATGTTTATTCATGCTCTCAATAAAACTTTCATTTTTACTTTTTTCCCCAAACGCAATTATTTTCCATGCACATCCCGCACAAGAATGCTTGGAATCACATTGCCAGATGGCCACGTGAATTAGCTCAAGGTTGTACAAAAAGTATGTCTGAGTGTGTGTGTGTGTGTGTGTGTGTGTGTGAGAATACACACATACAGACTGAGGAAGTATGAGGACAAGGCAGGAAATGCACTCAAGTGCATCTGTGCGTGTACCTGACGATTGTAATGAGATCTGAGCAGAACTTCTCCAGAGACGTAGACTTAATGATAGTTTTTATCCCATTGCACTTCACTGAGGGAGCCCGGCACCACCTTTTGCCGAGGCTCACGGTGCTAAGAGGAAACTCATTATTGGAGTTGAGACACCAGACCGTGCCATGAGGGGACGGAACCAGACAAGATCCTTCACATTTCCCGTCCCAGTTCAGGGGCTCTCTACTATGATGGAGATGAAAAAGTAGGAAGCACTGACGTCTATCCTCAAAAACAAAAAGACTGACTGAGAGAATTATATTAAAGTTACCGCTAAAAAAATACAGCACCAATTCTCTGGCAAAAAAACTTTTAAAAAAGGCTTTCAAAAGAGTAAGCTAAAAACTTTTTTTCGTACTTTTGATTTTCTTTCCTTTTTGATTTGATGAGTCTTTTTTAAAACATAAACACAAAAATGTCAGAGGACAAATTTTGTTGTGTGTATTTTTTTTATTATTCACAGCAATATAATAATTCCAATTTTTTCAAGCCAACTCCTTGTCATTGTGATTTACACCACTGCACACAACAAAATTTGTCCTCCATATTTAACTCTCATAACCTGGCAGACGGTGGATTCAAACCTGGAACCCTCAGGACCAGGTTCCTTAACTAGGCAGCCACTAACACCACAGCCATTAGAATCTGAACTGAAACAGCTCAACAGAGGCAGCACAAAATGTCAGCGCTAATCTAGATTTTTTAACTAAAAAAAAACGGAGAGAGAACCATCTAGTCCATCTTTCCTTTAGACATATTTATTAAGGTACTTAAAGGGTTGCCTACTAAAGTAGCAGTATTTGGTGAGTACAAAGCAAAAGGTTGGGCTAACAAAAGATGGAAAAACAGAGAGAGTCTTTCATACGGCTGTGTAAAAAGGAAAAGGAACAAAGAAAGCAAATGCCTGATTCACACCACTGCACACAAAAGTGACCTCCGCACTTAACCCAACACCAAAGTAAACAGTGGGCAGCTTTGAGTGCCCTGGAGCAGTGAGTGGGGAAGATGCCAGGCTAACTTGGCAGCTGGTGGAATACTGGAACCTGGAACCCTCTAGATCCAAGTCTGGTTCCTTAACCACTTGGCCACCACTGCCCCAAGTTAAGAGGCAGAACATGTTTTGAAGCTACATAAAACTAGAGTAGACCTTCCTACTGTGTATAATATAGTTATTTGCTATTAATTTGTCCTTTATTTCTCAGTTCAGATGTAATTACCATAAAAACAATGTTGTAAATGTAATGTATTCTTCTTCTCCTGTTTCCTTGTCTATTTTTTGCCACTACGAGTCAACACATTCCATCTCCCCCTGTCTTCTGTATCTTCCACTCTGACTCCAACTCCCTCCATGTCTTCCCTCACTGCCTCCATCAATCTCCTCTTAGTCTCCTACCTGGTAGCTCCATCTCTAGGATCATTCTTTTACCAATGTATCCACTGTCCCTCCTCTGAACATGTCCAAACCATCTCAATCTGTCTTCTCTGGCTTTTCCTCCAAACCTTCCTGTCTGTGTTGTCCCTCACCTCCAGCTCTGTCTCCTGTCTTCTACCTATTCCTAGTGTCTCTTATCCATCCATCATGGCTGGTCTCACAACTGTCCTGTGAACTTTTACTTTATTTGGTTGGATGTCTTCCTTCTTTTCCTTTTGGCTTGTCCCTTTTTTCAGGGGTTGCCACAGCGAGTCAACAATTTCCATCTCACCCTGTCCTCTGTATCTTCTACTCGGACTCAGACTACCTCCATGTCCTCCCTCACTGCATCCATCAATATCCTCTACATTTCCTACCTGGTAGCTCCATCTCTAGGATCATTCTTTTACCAATATAACCACTGTCCCTCCTCCCTCTTCCTATATGTCCAAACCATCTCAATCTGGCTTCACTAGCTTCTCTAACTTTTTCTCTAGATAACATGTCCAAACCATCTCAATCTGTCTTCTCTGGCTTTTCCTCCAAACCTTCCTGTCTGTGTTGTCCCTCTAATCACCTCATTCCTGATCCTGTCCATCCTTGTCTCTCCCGAAGAGAACATCGGCATCTTTAACTCCTCCACCTCCAGCTCTGTCTCCTGTCTTCTACCTATTCCTAGTGTCTCTTATCCATCCATCATGGCTGGTCTCACAACTGTCCTGTGAACTTTTACTTTATTTGGTTGGATGTCTTCCTTCTTTTCCTTTTGGCTTGTCCCTTTTTTCAGGGGTTGCCACAGCGAGTCAACAATTTCCATCTCACCCTGTCCTCTGTATCTTCTACTCAGACTCAGACTACCTCCATGTCCTCCCTCACTGCATCCATCAATATCCTCTACGTTTCCTACCTGGTAGCTCCATCTCTAGGATCATTCTTTTTCCAATATAACCACTGTCCCTCATCTGAACATGTCCAAACCATCTCAATCTGTCTTCTCTGGCTTTTCCTCCAAACCTTCCTGTCTGTGTTGTCCCTCTTATCACCTCATTCCTGATCCTGTCCATCCTTGTCTCTCCCAAAGAGAACCTCAGCATCTTTAACTCCTCCACCTCCAGCTCTGTCTCTTGTCTTCTACCTATTCCTAGTGTCTCTAATCCATCCATCATGGTTGGTCTCACAACTGTCCTGTAAACCTGTCCCTTCACCTTAGCTGACATTCATCTATCACAGATCACTCTTGACACTTTTCTCCAGCAATATGCGATGTAATCTATTCTACAGAGACAAATAAACAGTTCAAAAGAGTCTGAGGTGTTGTATTAACTCTTAAATTGTCCCATATTCACATGTTAATACCATGAAAAAGAGACAGAGACAATATCTAATCAAAATTATACATCACATCAATTTACTCTGAAGTCTCTGGTTGCTGTTATTTTTTTTCCCATTTGTCTTCCTCTCAGTTTTCACTATTACATACAGGGAATCCATCTTTATTTACACCAAACAAATCAGGACTACACTGCGGGTTGTCAAATTTCTCTTTCTCACCCCTCACATTACGGCACGAATATATCGACTACTGTCCAAACTGCCAATAAAGGCAGGATGCCTTTGGACAGAGGCCGAGTTAAAGCCTTTGGTGCAAACGCAACCTGATCCTGCAGGTTTTCCCCTCACAGCAAACTTCAGAACTTGGCCACGTTCCTTTTTTTTTTTATTTGAATGATCATTGTTCCCTGTCTTTCCCAATCCAACTTTCTTCAAACGTTACTTTTCACTGCCTTCACAGATATCACTCAGCGGCCTCCGACAGCCGGCTGCTCATTTTTAAGTGAGTGAGTGTGTGATCCCGTATGTACGACCAATCTCTGAGGAAAGTTTTAAGAGCTAATGAAGCGGAACATTCACTCTCTGGAGCAGAGATGGGACAATGCAGAACCTCGTAGTGCATTACATGAACATGGTCTAATTATATTTAAGAAGACGTGTTTTTTTCTTGCTTCGTTTAAACGGGGCCCCCCTGTAAAACAGACAAATCCAAATCCCTTCAAAGAGAAATAAGAGGTCCTTCAGCGTAGGCTTACGAGCAGGAAGTTAAGTTGGTCTATGGGTCCTGAAAAGGAGAATTAAAGATAGAAGCACATGGGCAGGATTCAAGGCAAATTGAAACAAAACAGCATGACAGAGGTGGTGAGTGGGATGTGAAGGATTAGAGACATTGAAGCCAAGCGGGAAAGTCAAACAGAAATAGGTTGAATAACTGAAACCCTTTTTTTTTTGTGAGGTGCGGGGGGTTGAGTGTTACAGTGGAGACCAGGCCAGCTGCACCCACTCCCTCAGGTTTACAGGCCTATTGAGTTCTCTTCAAAGAAAACTGAGTGATTACATGACTGCCTACCTAAGTCTCACAAAAGGGTTTGGCCTCCTTTAGGCACACACCTCCTGTTGGACACCTTTCCCATTAAGGGCAAGCAAATAAAAAAAAGCCTGCAGGAGACTATAGAGAAACGCAGCTCCTGAAGAACCGCTGGAAGTCTGTTTTATCATTTGAAGGACCCTACAAAGGGTCTCCCACTGGGAAAGCCACGGTGACACAATCACAAATTGCTTAGGGTCAATGTCAACAACAAATTGGACTCTCCAACAGGTCAGAGTAGTTGGCAGCGTTCTCAAAGGATCTTTTTTTTTTTTTTTCGTCCTTGAAAAATTGCTGTTTGCCTCCTCCATTATTGGCAATTAGAGCTTGTCTCGATATCGGTCAACAACGCCAGGCGGAGAAAAACATTCCGAGCGGAGCCGACTGCAACAAACGGCTGCAAATTTGCACTTGAATGATTTGTGTCATAATCTTGCATCAAGAAAGGTTGGAGTCAGAGCTGGCAGACCGCCCGGAACTAGGCTCCAACTGTGATGTTGATGAAAATTAGGATTAAATAATAATGAACTTTAACTACTCAGTTGGCAGGTTTTTGTCTGTAGGCAGTAGGCTTTCTTTTATCAAATAAGCCAATGATGCTGTTGTGTCTTTCCTGTTGCTGAAACAACTGCATTTTTCTAGTGTGGGATTAAGTAATTAGAATATTCTGTAAACATTCTCAGGGTCATTGCTTCTCAACTCGTGGGTTGTGGCCCTGTGAGTGAGTCCTGGACTCTTTTTCAGTGGGTCTTTGCTGAAGATATTCTAAAAAAAAAGGTTTATTTTGAAAAGGATTTTTTTAAGGCAGCAGTGGGCTGTCTCTCCTTAACAGTAGGTGGCGATACTGCCATGCAATACTAATTTGACACCCATCACTTGCTAGCTTTACAGCAGTGTGAAACATGGCTAAGACACCAAATATATTGACATATTTTTTATTTAATTCTCATTCCATAAGGGACAGAAGTATTACTAAATATAACATTAAATAATAGGGAAGGTCTTTGGGCCGCTGCTAGACATTTAATGCATGGTAATGCTGGGGCCTATAGCCAGACCAGTTGAGAACCATTACAGTAAGTATGTATATATATATATGTGTGTGTGTGTGTGTGTGTGTCGTGCCGAACTAAGTGTCTAGTGTGTGAAGTAAATTACTGTCTGTACATCTATTATTATCTATATTTTTCTGCAATTTCCAGAGGTTTGTGAAAAGGCAACACGTATATTTACTTCCCAGTGCATTGCATTTAGCGTCGATGTTATAGAATCTATTCTCTCCACCCTGACAATTCAACGCTCAAGCTTTTAACATCAATTTAGTGAATATGTCAAACGTGTTTTTAAGCCAAATATCAAGAGTTTTGAACAAAAAGTACAAAGCAATTCACTCCCATGTACATGCTCATGCAGAGTAGCAGGAGAAACTATGACATTATATCTTCAACACCAAAGAAACTAAATAAAGAAAAGTACTTTTGTAAGAGATTTCAAAGCGATGTGTAAGGTTCAGTTTTCCTTTCATATGCACATGCTCACATTAATTCTTTATTAAGATTATAAAAAAAACTGCAAGAGAGGAAATAATTCTTGCAACCCGTGGAACCGAACAAACTTTATTCGTCTCATAAGTACATCCTAAACCTGTCCTTCCACTTTGGGACAACTTATTCGGCACTGGTCTGCCTCTATTCCAGTTTTCTGCGAAATCCGCAGTGAATAATAAATCGGTGTAAATTTGGTCGTTGCTGCACTCTCTGTGACTTTTCGCTGCTGATGAGAATTCACGGTACCATGCGATACATGTAATAAAAAAAAAAAAAAAAGTAAAAATGACAATACAATGCTGCTGCTGTGTAACTGGCAGGCGTACTTGACAGCCAGGACACGGGAGAGCTGGCTCATCACTGCTTTCATGTCCTGACATTCTGCTGGGACCATGACAGCAGAGTCAGTTTGGATAAGCTGTAGTCACTACTCCCGTGTCCAGAATTGTCTCGCTCCGCAGGCTTTGTTATATTTATAGCATTGTGAGGAGAAAGTCAAGAATGTGGATAAGAGGAAGTCGCTCATACACAAACTCCACAACAACCACTTTCATGCCCAACATTCAAGCAAACACTATAGTATTTCTCACAGAAACAAAGTTCTAACCGAGACACGGAGAGATGAAGTTTTCCGACCAACCAAACTTCTGCCATCCGCGTTACTGTACCTGATGCTGAAGGTGTTCTTTGGAAGGAGGTCCGGGTCATGTTCAAGCACAAGTTGCGGTGAAAGGTCAGCTGACAGAGCGTTTCCGCGGCCTTGAAGGATCAGGGTAACGTGGTCGGGAAGCAGCTCCGGAGTTTCAGAGGTGAAGGTGATGGAAAGAAGCTGACCATAGCTGTAGGCCAAGTGACCTAGGAATTTCTCTGAGGGGAGAAGAGCCAGAAGAAGTCACAGGTTAGATGTCAGTGAAGAGGGAATAGAGTCAGAGATATTATTGTCAAGACCATCTCTCTCTCTCTCAGTATATATGTATAGTTAGCAAAGTTAGCGAAGAGTGTGAGAAGAAGAAATTGAATGCAGTTGGTACGTTAGGGGTCGGTGTTCTCTGAGAAGAGGTTTTTCTCACTTGCTAATATATATATATTTATATATATATTACAATAATATCAGTTGGGAAATGCTTTTATTTTGGAGGACTTTCAAAGTAATTTCAGAGAAACTTTACTGAGTAGCTTTACGTCCATCTCACCCTGTCGTCTGTATCCTCAACTCTAAGTCCATCTATTAATGTCCTCTTTGTCTCCTACCTTGTTGGTCCATCTCTAGGATCATTCTTCTACCAATATAACCAGTGTCCCTCCTCTGAACAAGTCCAAACCATCTCAATCTGTCTTCTCTGGCTTTTTCTCCAAACCTTCCTGTCTGTGTTGTCCCTCTAATCACCTCATTCCTGATCCTGTCCATCTTTGTCTCTCCTAAAGAGAACCTCAGCATCTTTAACTCCTCCACCTCCAGCTCTGCTTCCTGTCTTCTGCCTATTCCTAGTGTCTCTAATCCATCCATCATGGCTGGTCAGAAGAGGAACAGTGGATACATTGGTAGAAGAATGATCCTAGAGATGGAGCTACCAGGTAGGAGACAAAGCGGAGATTGATGGAAGCAGTGATGGAGGACCTGGTTGGAGTAGAAGATACAGAGGCCAGTGTGAGCTGGAAAACAATGGAATGCTGTGATAACCCCTCAAGATGCTGAAAGGTAAAAAAAAAGAAAATGTTGATTAAATATATTAACACATATATATGAGCCACTCCTATAAATACATCTAGAAATTTGCTATAATAGACTTTTGTGCCGGTCAAGATTATGACAGTGCATCAGTTATTATCTTCCGTTGACATATAGCCGTGCCAGAGTGCATTAAAAAGTTTTTAATTAACAGGTTTTGTAACATTTTCAATGGAGTTTCCAGCAAAGTCCTTTTTTCTCATTAACATGGTTCCAATAACCAGTTACACAATCAGGGCTTTTATTACTTTTTGATAAGTGAACCAACTTTTCTGGGGATTTTATGTAAATTCAGTGCATTTAAAAGTAGCATTATTTAAGAGGCTGAACTCAGAATCATTTTAATGCATGAGTGTGTGTGAGAGTGTGTGTGTGTGTGTGTTCATACAGCACAGCTGGAGTCTAAGTGTAATTACCCACCCTCTCATCTTGGCTCATTACAGAGCATTAACAGGACTTCAAAGAAGCTCCTCCCCACCCTGTGCTCCTTGTTTGTGATCCACCCCCCGACCCCCACCAGCACCACCCCTCCTCCTCTTACACGCCCCCACCCCTTCTCGCACCCCAACCATCCAACCTCCACTCACACAAGTTGTACAGTGAATAGAAAGAAAAAACCCTTTAATCTCATTGTTCCTAAGCATCAGAAGATGAGACAACGCTGCTGTTGGAAACATTTGTTCCGCTTAAAAACTGACAAATAAGAGCAGCTACTCTGGCAACTCCAGGCTGGCGAGTGTGCAGAGCTGACAGCGTACACGCTTGGCTGCCACTTTGTTTTTCAAGAGCAGCCGTGCGTGAAGTTCAACCGTGGCTCCTTGGAGATTTTTTGGAGAGTGACTCTGCTTTCCAGGGGCATCTTGCATCATTTGGAGCAATTCAGCTGTCCCATCATCTAATATCTACCCAGCCAACAGCCCTTGTTATTATAGATGGGCTCTTTTTTTTTTGTTTGACCTGTGGAGGTTTTTGTGAAGAAACTACTCTGGCCTGGAGCCGGTAAAGTCTCCAAAGCGTCAAGACTGTATGAAGTAAACAGAGCCACCACAGAGGAAAGGTGGAGTGCGACTGAGTTATGAGCATCTGCTCTTCTTCCTGGTCCAGTTGGTGACATTCAAACTCAATCTACAGCAGGGGCGTTGGGCTTAAAATTCACAGTGGGACAAAAGTAAACACTGCGAAATTTTACCTTCTCTCCAAGTATGTAATGTAGAATATTTCCATGGGGAAACAAACTTTTGTTTTGCGTGAACATTGAACGAATCTTAATATTGTAAACACATTTTTGTTCTGTTTCTCTTTCCCATTCCTGTTGTTGCTTGTGAATGGGGTGATGCCAGGATTAGGACAACCAGGACTAGGACGACCAGGAATATGATGACCAGGATCAAAACCTTTTATCACAACTGACATTATAACAGCTACTGGAAGAACCTCAACTCTGTTGTACCTTTGTCCTTATTTTATTTTATTGTATTTTTATGCTCTGGTAACATCCATTGCACTGTTTGTCCGTCCAGGGAGCGGATCCTCTCTTGTGGTTCTCCCTAAGGTTTCTATCTGTTGTCTTCTCTTTACTATGGCTGAGGGTCTAAGGACAGAGGATGTTATTAACCCCGTAAAGCCCTCTAGTACACATTTGATACAATATCAAGGGCCAAATTGAATTGGGCCTGAATGTGTTATGTGTGCTCTGCTATCCTGCAAATTCTGAATATAACTCTGTGGCTTCTACTGGTGATGCATTGCACAATGTCGTGTTGGAGCAATTAGTTTAAGAACGGAATTCTTTTTCTCAAGCGAAAGCAGAAACGAACGCTCACTGTGGCTTTTTTATACGTTATATTGATCCATGAGTTTCACCAGCAGCACATTTATGATATTTATTTGTAGCAGCTCTAACACCGGAGTTAAATAAAGAGTTTTCTCATGCGCCATAATGCATCACTGTTCCTATTTGACTTCTCAGGGGCTGCCAGCTTAACCAAATTTAGAAGTCTTGATATTCGTTACTGCTCAGTTTCGAGCCTTAAACTTATTTGGGGCTGAAGAGAGCCATTCATCATTCAGCTCGGCGAGCAGTACGTGCAGGAAATTAAAAACAGGTGGGCGCTCAAAGGTAAATGCCTCAATTACACATCTAATCAATAGCTCTTTCTGTTATGGGCTCTATACGGCATAATTCATGCCAGCGTGACTCAGGGATAAATAGAAATAGATAATTGCAGCAGTCAAAAACTGGAGAGCAGTTTAACAAACACAAATCATCAGCACTAAAGACAAAACACTTTTTACTTGAAATGAGCTGTCACAGTTGTGAGTGTTGCTCCCAACTGATGCTTAGTGATGACACCGAGTATAAAAATAATCAGTCAGTCCTGCAGGAAAGGAAGCATAAATTACACACAACTGAGGCAGGAAAGCTTTTAATGAGCAATTTCCCATGTTTTTAAAAGAATAAAAAACAACCAACCAAGTGAGGGTGACAGTACTGAATAAAGACTACGCTAATTGTTTGGGCTGTCATCCTTGCTCGTACCAGTGAAATACAACGCAAACAATAGTTCAGTTAAAGTTGCATCAGAAAATTCATTGCATTTCAAGATAACAGTACAATGTTCCTGACATTTTCTGTGAGAAAAATCGCCAAATGATAAACTTTTTCTAAGGAAGCGAGACTTTTATTTTGAGACGACTATCTGTGACAGTGCTCTTGTCTCCAGTGTTTAATCAGTGTTCCTACTCTAAATTGTAGATTTTTTTTTTACCTAATCTTGCAAAATATTCCCTAAATCAATGTTTCCTCTAATTTTTCATAAGTCTGCGCAGACAGGCAACCTCCCTGAGCAAACTAAGGACCACTGTGAGCAACATTAGATGGACACGCTGTGGCCACACACACCAGTATCAAACCTGGGATCATAGCAAGTTTATTGGCTTTAAAAGAATCAAATGACAGCAACCAATACGCAATCCCATCTTGCATCTTCGTACAATTCCAAAAGCATTCAAATGACTTTTCTGCTGAATGTGACACTTGAAATAGTCCAACATCTACACTTTTCCCTCAGAAAACTCGCTTGTTACGTTAGCTTCGCAGCATGTTTTGCAGATCAGCCCTTTTCTCACTCGAAACGAAAATATCTCACCCAGTAACACCCCTTGTTCTTCTGTTCCCACATACTTGGACAGCACAATTCCATCTTAAAAGAACTGCAATTCTTTTTTACTTTGGCTTTGTGAGTGGATGTGCCACTGCCCGTTCGTTTCGCCATCAAGGGGTTAGCACAACGTTGATCCGCGTTTAAGTGTCTTTACCGTCTATT
>JAFBJS010054597.1:13306-24811 GCA_016785265.1 Paraplagusia blochii | reverse complement strand
AATTCATTTTTTTGTCATTGTGACATTGTGATTCACACCACAGCGCACAACGAAATTTAGCCTCTGCATTTAACCCATCACCAAAGTGAGCAGTGGGCAGCTAATGAGGAGTGCAGGGGAGCAGTGTGTAGGGACGATGCCATGCTCAGGGCATCTCAGTGGTACCTTGGCGGTAGTGGGATTCGAACCCACTACCGCCAAGTGGGTACCGCCTATGGCCCTATGTATATATATATATATATATATACATAGGGCCATAGGTCCATACAACTAGGGCATAGGGCACTACGTCCATGAAACTACCAGCAATGCCTTGACAATGCATATATATATTATGCATATATGCATAAATGCATATATGCATTTATATATTTATATATGCATTGTCAAGGCACTGCTGGTAGTTTTATTTGCCTAGACAGGATTTTACAAAGCCTTTTGGCTACAACAATGTGTTACTCAGTAGTACTGTAAGTACTACTGAGTAACATGGGTATCTGTGGGTGGGTAACATGGGTAACATGGGGATCTGTATCTGGGTATGCTGTATGTGATTGGCTCTTGCATCATAGCATCTCTCAGCATCTACCCTTGTCTGCCACTCTCTAATTCACTATTCAATATCACGTATCACAAGCTTAATATTTGTTGAATCTTTTCCATATATTTCCATTCTACAACTCTGTGAGGGTGATACAGTCTAGGAAAGCTTGATGAACAGTATGGAGAGGAATGTCAGGGCTAAATATATACGTCAACTAGTGTGGCGCTCTTGCCCAGAGTCAATGTCATTGTCATTATTGTGGAACTCCAAGGTTCACCTCCTGGGAAAGTTCAAATCACAATTAGGGCGGTTTGTACCTTCCAGTCGGACCACCACTTGCATGAAGGTTCATGAAGGTTAGAATGGTGCAGTGTGATTCTAACATATAGACTGCTGCTCCCGCAACAGATATCCCTCTACTCAGAGATGTTTCCCATTTCATAAAGGGTGTGGTAACTACCACAATATAAGAGGGATAATTGTACTATCCGAATCCAAGGTGAGATAGCATAACGAAGGTCTCCCTACTGAACCAAGGCTGATGAAGGGACAATCCGTAATGTCCCCGTGAATATACAGTCCCACCAACACATGACTATCATTAGATGTTTAATTGTAGGTCTTAACTACGTGGCCCAGGCCTGTTGAGAATTTCCCCAAATATTCTGAACAACAAATTTTACATCTCCAATGATCTCCACATCTTTGCTCTACATTCAAAACATTTAACAGCAACATCAAGCATCAAGCTGAAGGTCCTGGGATGGGCTTCAACAAGATCCTCCATCTTTACTGCTAGATAAGCTGTATTTCTCTTGGATCTTAACTTGTTTGTAATAATTCTCTAAACTAACCAACTACCTTGTGTCCTCTTAGGCCACAGAACAGCAGAGTTTGTTTTGCAAATAACTTAAATGAAAAACCATCTGATGTGTTTGTGGCTTTGGACCAGGAGACAGAGAGAACTTTCCGAATACGAGGCCAGTAAAGCATCGCGCTCTGAATCAAAAACAGTTTTTTTCTGCCAAGTGACTGACAAACACCACACACCTACTTTAAGTTTGGAGGGAGAACAACAAAAGACACAGACTGTATGATTGTATGATTACAGCTTCTGAGGCAGAATAGAATATATACATTATATATACAGTAGCGCCTGTGCAGGAAAAGGCTATGTGGATAGTGTACATAGTGTATAATGAGGGTTAGAACCAAAGGATTTATCTGGCTGAATCAAAAAAATACGATCTATTTGTAACAATTCCCACGGAGACGTACAGATGTGTCAACACATTTTTGGCGTGAATACGGAACAATCATATTTTGTGTGCGGTATTCAGCAGTACTCCTCTATACCTGTTACTTTGCAGTATGGATCAGGGTTCCTAAACCTTCCTATAAATACTGCATGATACACAACATGTGCAACAGTAAATAGACAAACAAAACAATTGGAAAAACAACATCTAAAGTATAAAATTAAAACATTATTGACATCCACTATTGCGGGCATCCTGTAACCTCAGTTCATGTCAATAATGATAATTTCCCATCCTGGGATCAATAAAGTACATCTATCCATAATGGCTGGAGTCTTTATTACTCTATCCTCTGACTGTATCTGTTTGTAAAACTTGTATTCTGAAACAACTTGTATTCTGCTAAGAAACAAGCAGCTGTAAAACAAAAGATGTACTGCTGTTAAGTTCTACTTTTTACCAGCGTTTCCAGCTTCAACAAGGCAGTCCTTGCCAGCAGCTGATTACTGTGGCATTAACTTCATAAATGAGAATAATCCCAACAGCGGCACATTTGTTCAGAGCAGAATATAGGGGAAGTACCCAGTTTTGAGTGTAGTGGAGTGTAATAATATTTTATGTTCACTAAAAGTAAAAGTCATCAAATATTACTTGTGAAACCTTTTATTAGAAATATATTCTCTGCATAACAGTGGGTAATGAGCCCATTAATGCGCCTGTGTGACTAAGCTAATATTCCACTATAAATGGCCGCGGCTGCCTGGGTTTCAGGTAGAGTTTTGTGCCCATTACTCTGCGGGGTCAGTGTGGCTTCCTCTCCCTTTGTGATAATTGTGGTACCAAAACTGTAATTACTCACAATCCTAACCGACCATCGGCCCCAGTGGCTAGCTTTAATCTTAGGTAATGAATCACCATAAGAACAACAATGAAAGGATTATTCAAGCGCAAGTCCGAACCAGGCTTTGTGAATTGCCATGAATTTATATTCATTAAATCGTCTTGCGTGAAAAATAGAAGGAAATTAGTATTTACACAATCTCTTAAAGGCTCGGTGTAGGGTAAGGCTAGTAGAACAAGTTTACCTGTGGCTAATAATAAGGAATACAAATTTGTATTGCTCCAATTCTTTAGATATAGTTGTATCAGGTCAACAAAACCTTGGCCATCAGTGTTCTTGTCGAATGAAGAGGACATCTCTTGCATCAGGGAATGGCATCCTTGTCTTATTTGAGGACTAAAACTTAGTTCTAGTTAAAGAAACAAAAATGTCCTGTCCCCCTTTCTGTTTCTTTCGCTTGCTAATGTAGCATCATACCTGGTACCCTAGATCAGTGACCCCCAAACTTTTTTGCGCCATAGACCGGTGTCTGGTACTTTTTTTTTCGGACGGGTCATTAAGTTGTGGTAGATAAATACCCCTTTAATAAAATAACATTTTCTGTGTTCTGAAATATTTTCCTACCTATAAAATCTTCCTACTCGAATTAACTATACAGTAAATATACGCTACCAGACCAGTATAAAAGGTTAGAACCTCGTATGAATGATTTTGCATCATTTTGAATTTATTGTTCTTTGTGAAGCTGACCAGAGGCCAGATCCCATCCCCGGGCGGTAGTTTACCAAGGTCTGCTCTACCTCAACTGGGAATTTTCTTTCCACTTTCTTTGGCAGATTTCAGTTTTAGTCTCTGCTCTGTCCAGCTGAGCCGAGAAGAGACATAACGTTAGCAGCTCCAAATTTCTCTTTCTGCACTTGGACTAAAGTGAAAAAACTGTCCCTGGCCTTGTTTTCCCTAAGTGCTGTGTTCGGGTCATGTCCTTGTATCACAGTGTCACAAAGTGATTGAAACTGTTGCAGAGCTTGACTTATTCCAATGTTACTTACTTTGGAAACCTTGTCAAACATGATGGAGATTACTGAAAATATATATCTGTACATCTTTAACTAACCACCTTTTATTTATAACCATGTTTTTTTTTTACGTTTTTTTTTTTTACTTTTGTATATTTTTTATTCTAACTACATTATAACTAATTAATTCTAACTGACAAGGTTACATAGTCTGTCTTATTTCCACTATAACTGGAACCAGATGTTATCAGTTACATTAAATTAAATATAAAAAAATAGACTTGGAAGAAAATCATTTAAAAACAATGTCATTGTGATGCGGTGCGTTATGAAGAAAGGTCACACTGATTAAAAAAAAATCTATTTTGCAAAATTTACAAAACACCGTTTTATATTTGTTCTAAGAAAATAAAGACGTAAAGTTTTAATAAGACTTTTTTATGTTTAACTTTTCAAAAACGTTTTGGTCCACGGATGATTAGTTGATTTCAAACTAATTCAACACCGGCAGCTGACAAATTATGATTACGTTACTGAGTAAGGAATATGTGATGGAGATGTTTACTGCCTGAGATAAATGATGCCTACTGTATATATCAGTCAACAAGGTGATATACAGTAGAAGGAAAATAAAGCAAGCTTTAAGATTGTGCCACTCCGTTTCAATTTGGTTTCTATGAGTCTGTCAGAATGATGTGGCCTATGCTGCTGCCCCTGACACTGGGCCAGGAATCACATAAAGCCAGCATCACATCCAGTGATAGATGCCTATATAACTTTTGGGGAATGGTGGAGGAGCTTCAGATCAATCAGCAAGTTCAGACTTTGCTCCAAATGAATTAAATCAACTCTGTTTCAATTAAATCACGAGCGCCTTGCGGTTCCCACTGAAGCACAACCATCGACCACCGTGCGGACACTTTGAAACTAAACTTTAAAGAAGGACTACAGGGACGCAGAGTCCAATGGCAGAAACTTCACTGCTGTGGACACTGAACCTAATAGAAGGAAGCTGATGTTGCAAAAAAACAGATAGTAAAAAAATAAATCTTTAGCAATCAGATCTTACAGTTAATAAATTATAGCACCTGTTTGTTTCCTGTGTCTAGGTCAGGCATCTCCAAACTGTTTCACAACGGGCCGGTGTTGCCGCTGGTTTTTGTCCAACAAACCAAGATCACATAGTTTGACTAATCAGGTGTCTGATGACTGAGATCAGCTGATTAAACCTGCCAACTCAGGTGTGCTACTGCTTGGTTGGAACAAAAAGCTGCAGCTACAGTGGGCCTTTGTGGAACAGTTTGGACATGCCTGGTCTAGGTCGTCAATTCCAAGTCCTACATTTTGGTTCAACAATCTACTTCTATCCAACAGTGAAACAGCCAGTCAAATTTAGAAACTCATTTTGGCCTCTCACCCAAAATATTTTCCCGTGTCTATTCTATAAAGCTGGGCATACACTGGGCAATTTTTCACCCAATATAACCAGCATTTTTCAGTCATGAGACAATTTTCGGGCCGATTTTTGAATTAAGTTCAAATCTGAAATCCTGCAATGTACTTGATTTAACTTGCCACAGGAATCCGACGTGTTGGGTATGGATGTACACTGTGGATGCACACATCGCACCCGGGGTTCTTATAGTCTAAAGAATCACAACAAGTGCGATGTGAAGTGTTGACCCCCTTCAAGTCAACCCTACAATATTTGAAGCATATGGATATTGTGATTGGAAAAAGTTGACAGTGTTTGCACAGCTTAAGACGCTTCACTTTCCTCACTTCTGTCTAAGAAACTTCTCCCGTCTTAGTCCGAAATTTCTGAAATTTGTCTGAAATGTAAATCTCTGACTAGGAATAAAATACCACACCAAATCCATATTTTAAAAATAAATATTCAATACATCATCCAGGAAATGGGCCAACAAACTAGTGACCTTCACTATATAAAACCAAGTCTTCAAAGAACAATCTACACAGTGTGAACCTGTCATTTTCTCAGTAGATAAATCATCAGTATGGCAGTAAGGTATTTACAAGTCCTTTCCGAACTTTACTAATGAGCCCCTGCAGTGGTTTGAAAAGACAAGACAATTCGTATACTTTACAAATGAAGAATTAAAAATTGTTTTCATATTCTCAGTACAATTCTTTAATCAAAGTAGAGGCCCTTCTCAGCAATGTCCCATTTTATTTTGAAAATCTCCAAAGATTTGCTATTTTAAACAGACGAGAAGAAGAGCCCAAACTTTCAAGTTTTCCCATGCAGTCCTGTGAAAGACAATTATATTTGATACGTCTTGAATGATTTATTGTGTTCATGACCAGCGACAATGCAGAAGACGGAGGCGTCAAGTGAAGGGTTGGGACGGGGGGAGGAGAATAGGGCAGTGAAGGGTGGTGGTGCATACAGACTGGTTGTCAGAAACAGGTAGCGTCATGTCAACAAAAACCCTGTCCGCTTCACTTTAGTTCGAGCTACTTGAGTTAAGAGACTGAGCTCAGAATTGTGGGAGGAAATGGTTTGACAGAAACATTCATGTGGCCTCTGGGAAGAGCTGGATTTAATTAAAAACAGAAAAAAAAAAATCAAGTGTAACTAAGGGCAGCCGAATATTTAGACTTTTACACAAACGGCAGAGTAGAGGACAATATTAACAATAATAATAATAAAAATAAATATCCAGGTGATATGAGCCCATCTATTTTTCTGTTTCTTCTTCTTTTTATATATTTATTTTCCCCCCTCAGGATTTCAATTTCCTTCTCTGTTGATTTTATTTAATCTTTTTTTTTTTTTTTCTGTAGCTCCGTTCTGTTTTGCTTACTCTTCCAGATGACAAGGCCTCCAGACTGGATTACATGCAGACCTGGGTGAAGGTAGCTCTCGGCCCGTGTGAAGCTGCAATTGCTTCTTGAATCAGAGTGACAGGTCGCCCGGAGCTGCTCTCAGGGACTTTTGCTCTTCTTTCTCCCTTTCACTCTTCACTTGAACAAACGAGCAGCCGCACACTGCTTTCTTCTTCTCCACCAGAGGGCTATTTTATCAAAATTCTCTTTATTCACCACTTCTGTAACTTTCTCTTTGTCTCATTCTGGCCTCCCTGCTGCTCAAGGCAACGCAGGCTGGCCTGTGCTGTGAATGAGAACTGCATCAACATTGTAAACATCACAACAGATGGCAGCGAGGACTTATGTCAGATTATGTCCCCTTCAGCACGAAGCAGAGCTCGGCCAAGAGGGCTGCGCTTACTGTCCAGCAAATTCAAGTGCTGACCATGGGTGTTGGATGCAGGTCAAAGCAACTGTTTAGGGATGTGCTCCATGTTTGTCTATGATAGCTGCTGGCAGATGTACTCAAGTGTTCAGTCTGTTGAGTCTCCGCGGGGACTTGAACTCTGTCTGTGTCAACCATCGAGCAGATGTCCATGGGAATGGGAAGAGGACAAGTGGCAACAAACATGTTGCAGACAAGTTCCATCCAGAGAGCATAGAATGTTCGCTAATGCGATTGCCGACTCGGGGTTTTTAATTTCTTGCCAGTGATGACAGCCAACCCTTCACTTCCTACTAGCATTAATGTGAGTCACATGAGTGTCCCCGCATTTACTTACTGCCAGGATGCCGGAGCCGTTGTCACGTTTATACAGATTCACAGATATTCCTTACATTCTTTTTAATCCTTTTATATATGGGGATGCTACAGATTAATATTCTCATATTAACCATGACATTAGTACTTTATACCAAGGGTTTCTAAATGTTTTTGGCCTGTCATCCGTGCGTCCATCCTAACCAGGCTAAATTCTTCAAGTAGTGTCTGTGTCATATAAAGCTGTAGTTACAGCACTAAAACATCCAGATATTTGGAGACCATCTAAATTTTCACATAAACTGCAATGACGCATTAATATTATATCACGGATTCATTATATATTTATAATATATATACATTTGCACACATTGCACATGTTTGTTAAAGGGATCATTTAGAAGGAAATTCTGTAAAAAAAAAAAATATGTAAAAAAAAAAGGCCAAATTTTTTTTTTTTGCAACACATATGAACTGCATAGCATGCCTAAAAATAGATGAAACAAAAACAAAAAATATTAGAAAAAAAAAAACAGAACAAAAAAAATAATTATGTTTTTTTTATATGTGTAAAAAAATCTAATTGTTTTGGACTTTGGACTTTTTCTTTACAATTTTATTTAGTGAACATTTTCATCGATAAAATAATAAAATTGTTTAAATTTAACAATAAATTATTTAACAAACAAGTATAATGAATACAGATAAGCTCAATATATACATAATTATATTATAAACGATAGTTAAGGAAGCAGGTACAAGTCCATTAACTGCCAGGTTGCCCCTGAGCACAGCACCGCCCCAATCTACTCAACTTCGAGTGGTCCTACTACTCTAGACACGGCTCACGGTGCAGTGTGATTTGGGTGGCAGTTGTGGAAACTGCAGCCCGTGCTACCAGTTAAAAGATAAGCAGACAAACATGAATTCATATAAATTATAAACATAATAATAATGATTTTATTTGATTATTTAGAATGGTTCTTAAACCTATGCCTTCTTTGCAAATAATTTTTGTATTTAATTGAATGCAACTGTGATTACACCACAAGAAAGCATGTAAAGTCACAAAGCTAATGTCCAGTGGACTCTTTAAAAAAAGCAAGCAAGCTACTTTTTCTAAGAAATTGTGGCACTGGGAGCAGATTCTGATTCCCATCTCTTATGAACGGATGGAAAAAAATCTGTTTATCTGGGAAAATCGGAACAAATAAATTGACTGACGAGTAGAAGCGTAGCGTTTGTGTATGAGGTTGACAATAAGTGTCTCAGGAAGTGAGATTCTGTCACTACCTCTCATTTCTGTGCCATCTGGCACCGGCTCTGCCTGCTCCAACATCCCCTTGTCAAACACAATTAAAGGAGTTTCTGTGATGTGCACGCATTGGCTAATATTGCTGCGGCCAGATGAGTGGGCCGTGCTCCAAAATCACTCTCCTCTCCTGCTTCATCAGCTCAATAAAGTAAAAAGATGTTCTGTCTCCTGTGTGGCAAGTGGAGGCCCAGACAAAACAGGCCGACAAATACTGCCACTCTCCCGATGTTGCAGATATGAGTTTGTGACAACGTTTGGCACTGGGCTGTCAGTCAGAAGTTGCTATCCCTTCCACAAAAAACAAAAACAAAAAAAAACAAATATGAAAGAACTTGGACATAAATGAATTTGAAGTAAAAGAAAAACACAGATGCAGTTGCATAGGGAGCCACAATAGTCTCCAAAAGAACACCGCGTAAATTTGAGAATTCTTCCAAATACGTTTGTGAGTTGTGGTACGCGCATGCATATTGTGCTTTTAATTTGTGAAACTACGCGCACGCTAATTTTAATTTTTAAGACTCGTCTTACGCCGGCCAGGTATGTGAGCGTAATTTTGCTACGTCACTTCGTCACCAGCCATTCAGAAGTTTTCACTCTTTTGCAGCCAATCACACGGCAGTGTCCCCACGAGGGTCCGTCTGTGACGTCACTAAACTGCGTCCAAGAACCAAGTTTACATTCTACAATAATGGCAAGCATTCAAGTGTAAGTATCATGTGATAACATGCTTACAAACTTACACTCAAATTGTCGCCATTTCCGCTTCCAGACGCCATTTTTGTAGGACGTGAACTTGGTTCTTGGACGCAGTTTAGTGACGTCACACGCAGACCCTCGTGGGGACACTGCCGTGTGATTGGCTGCAAACGAGTGAAACTTCTCATTGGCTGGTGGCTGGTCGGCGTAAGACGGGTCTCAAAAATACAAATTAGCGTGCTGGTAGTTTCACAAATTAAAAGCACGATTTACTTGCGCGTACCACAATTCACAAACGTATTTGGAAGAATTCACAAACGGATTTTGATGTGTGAAGCGTTGTTTGTGTGCTCTTCTGAGAATACGCACGCGGATCCGTGTTCACGCGTGTGTTCTTTTTGTGACTATTCTGGCTCCATACTTGCAGAAGGACAGAGAATGGCAGGGCTTTGTACTCCCTCTGATCTTTCAAGTAAATTTATACATGCGCTGCTACAAAAAAGGGGGGAAATTAGATCATTAATAGAAATGCTAGAGCGTGTTTTTTTTTTTTTTTTTTAACGCTGGTAAACAAGAACTGGGCAAAAAAGATAAGCAGCCAAAGAGCTGCTCTCAGCCAACATGGGCCACTAATCTGTGAGGTCTTTAGAGAAATCACTGAAGATTGGAGGAAGAAGAAAGTGACTGAAAACACTAAGAGACCATATGTACGATTATAAATATACAGAAGAAGTTTGGGAAGGCACAACATCGATTTGCACCCAGTTTAAACCGATGTTGTGTACTCTCGCAAAAGCGGCACATGACGCTCCATGACTTATCAGCGCATTTATTAAGACTTTCTATAAATAACCCCCGCTTCATTTGGCTTTGTCAAATCTTTCAAGTACCAGCATTTCATCATTCCACAGAAAAGGAGTGCATCCAAAGGGAGCTGCTTCTGCAGCTGCTTGTTTTGGGCATTAAAGCTCCAGGAAGCGGCTTTAATGGGATTGCTCGTCAGTTGCCTCTAGCTGTGGCACTGGAGTTGAGTTGCTTCTTAGTGGAGAGGAGACGAAACCCAGCCAATTTTTTTTCACTCTATTATTTCTTCACCACTGGCAAGACACCCAATTTTCGCCAAGCCTTGGCTGCTGATAGATTATATGTGGACCAACTGATGTGAACTCCTCTTATCTTAGAGAGGCACTGATGGAGAAGGGCCATCAGACAAAGAACCCACTACCAATGACAGTGACTGATCTTACTATAGAAGACCAGGGCTGAGCTATGGATAATACAGAGTCTATAATAGTGCGAATCTTCCCCAAATCTAAGTTGAATTGTAACAACCTTCACGGCAGTTTAAGGCAAAAAGTAAATGCGTAGATAAATAAATGATGGACTCACCAGGAGCTTTGTAGAAGCCGACATCTTCTTCACTCAGAGGCAAGAGGTAAACTTCACCTTCTTTCCACAGCAGGGGGTGCTCTTGCCCCCCAGAGAACCTTCCCACCCAGCCGTCCTGATCTGAGAACGAGAGTTAAGACACTGATGTCACAACAGTTTAAATCAAGATATATAGGAAAAAATATATATGTTATGTTAACATTCATTTTAGGAATTGATAATTAAATGCAAATAAAATATTATAAAAAACGCCTCTGATTAATTTGGCATCAAATACGTTGAAATAATTTTAAATATTCAGGCAGACATGAAAAAGTTAAAGTGAATGTCTGATTTCATGTACGACTATGACAAAAGAAAGTTGTGTCTATTCGTAAAGTGTATGTAAATATACAGTTTCAACTGTATATACAGTATATTAGGGGTATGTTTTCTTTTTTTAATTCTTTTTTATTTGACCACGTGTTTATGAAATAGAATTTTTCTCTTTTAAATAAACTAAACTTAAACAAAAAAAAGACTGGCAGCTGTATAGTGTTGTTGAAAGCGGAGATGGAAACTTTTATTTAAGTTAAATAAAAAAACTAATTGAACTGAACCAAGTCAGATTGAACTGGATCGATCGTTTAATATTTTTTATGAATCGTTCCTGAATCGAATCGTAGCCTGTGAATCAAGATATGAATCGGGAGTGAAGATTCCCACCCATATATGTATGTTCCCTCCCATATATATATATATATATATATATATATATAGTATATATTAGGGGTGTGACAATTCACTCACATAATGATCCAATTAATATCTCGATTAACAGCCTACGATCCGATTCAGGAACGGTCCATAA
>JAFBJS010054596.1:143565-213883 GCA_016785265.1 Paraplagusia blochii | reverse complement strand
CACTCTTCATCCTTTTCAGAGCTTTTCTAACTTCATCCTTTCTAATCTGATCAACATTCTCCCTGTTGGGAGCTGGCTCCTCATTCCTACGCTCCCTATCATTTTCCTCAGTTAACAAGTCCTCAAAGTACTCTCTCCATCTTCCCAGCACACGTTCCTCACAAGTGATGACATTTCCATCTCTGTCCTTAATTAATCTCACCTGCTGCACATCCTTCCCAGATTGGTTTCCCTGCCTTGCCAATCTGTATAACTCTTTTTCTCCTTCCTTCGTGTCTAACCTCTTGTACAACTCCTCGTATGCCTTTTGTTTGGCCTTGGCCACTTCCCTCTTCACCTCCCTTGCCTTCTGTATGTACTCCAGTCTATTCTCCTCTGTTTTGTCATTATAGCATCTCTTCTTTGCTAGTCTCTTCCTCTGGACACTCTCCTGGACCTCATCATTCCACCACCAGGTCTCCTTGTCCTCTTTTCTCTGTCCAGAGGAAACACCTAGCACCTTCATAGCTGTCTCCCTAATGACTCTAGCAGTGGTCTCCCAATCATCTGGGAATTCCCCACCAGAGCCCAACACTGTTCTGACTTATTTTCCAAAGTCATCACAACATTCCTCTTTCCTTAACTTCCACCACTTGATCTTCTGCTCTGTTTTCACCTTCTTCCTTCTTCTCACTTCCATTGTCAGCTTGCACACGACCATTCTATGTTGTTTGGCTACACTCTCACCTGCCACCACCTTACAGTCACTTATCTCTCGGAGATTACCTCTTCTACAGAGAATGTAATCTACCTGAGTGGACCTGCCTCCACTCTTGTATGTCACCCGATGTTCCTCTCTCTTTTGGAAATAGGTTTTTACGACGGCCATTTCCATTCTTTTAGCAAAATCCACCACTGCCTGTCCTTCCAAATTTCTATCTCCAAACTGGCCCACCACTTCCTCATCCCCTCTGTTTCCTTCTCCTACATGGCCATTGAAGTCTGCTCCAACCACCACTCTCTCTCCCCTGGGGATGCTCTCCACAACCAAATCCAGCTCATTACAAAACTTCTCCTTTTCTGCTAACTAACAGCCTACCTGTGGAGCATAACCACTGACAACATTCAACATCACTCCTTCTATTTCTACCTTCACACACATCAACCTGTCTGACACCCGTTTCACATCAACCACATTACTTGCATACTTTTCCCCGATGATCACCCCAACTCCATTTCTCTTCCCACCTAATCCATGGTAGAATAACTTAAACCCTCCCCCAATATTTCTAGCCCTGCTGCCCTTCCACCTGGTCTCCTGTACACACAACACATCCACTCTTCTTTTCTCCATCATGTCAGCTAGCTCCCTACCTTTCCCTGTCATTGTACCTACATTCTGGGTTCCCACTTTCAGACCAACACTTCTAACCTTCCTTTTTTCCCTCTTTGTCTTAATCAATCTCCCTCCTCTTCTTCTTCGTCTTCGACCAACAGTAGTCCAATTTCCAGCAGTACCCTGTAGGTCAACAGCACTGTTGGCGGTCGTTGTTAACCTGGGCCCCGACCGATCCGGTATGGAAATCTTTCTATTGACTCGCATCATAGATTTGGCAAAATGTTTTTACGCCGGATGCCATTCCTGACGCAACCCTCACCATTTATCCGGGCTTGGGACCGGCACTAAAAAACACGGGCTTGTGCTCCCTAGTGGCTGGGTTAAGTACAATGCTACAACACATAGTGAATTTGAAAAGCTTCCAGTACCTGTTATGTAGTTATTTGAGGCTATGACCCTGGTCATCATACTGCTGGTCCTCCTAGTCCTGGATATTCTAGTCGTTGCATCGGCCCGTTGTGTCGTGGCATTTTCCCATTCATCTGTAACAGGAATGGGAAAGAGAAACAGAAAATAACATTACTTTAAAACAAATTTCAAAAAAAATTGAGGGAGAGTTGTGAAGTAGAGATTGAGACAGGGATGAGGAGGCGGGAGGAGGGTGCTCAGACTATGCGCTTATTCTAAATGCATGATGTGAGAGCCCCCCACCCCAGCATTTAAAAACCTATAGCAGCTTGGTGTAAACTACAGGATTGGTGTTAAATTTTCAAAAAGTTCCCATAGACGACATTAAATAGATGGGTTTTTAGTCTCACCTTAAAGGTAGAGACCGAATCAGAATCCCTAACATGAAGCAGGATATAAAAGGCTCTACCACCTGTTCTGCTCTTAATTTTGGGAACTACCAATAGAACAGAATCTAATGATCCCAGCGGTCTGTTTAGGTTCAGGTTTATAGGGGGAGAGCAGGTCTTTGATGTAGGAAGGCCACATTATTTAGGGTAAGTTAATAGTAGAACTTTGAAATCAATTCTATTTTTAATTGGGAGCCGGTGCAGGGGGGCTAAGATGGGAGTTATGTGCTTCTGTCTTTTGATTCCAGTCTGTTATGTTTGTAGTATGTAAAATGTAGGAAAGTAACCAAGGAAGCAGGACTACTTGTAACAGTGTTTATTCGCCGAACTCATCATCTCCAACTCTCCTACACGTCTACCTTACCTGTCTTTCTGTTTGTTCCCCTGTGCCCAGCAATACTATGCCATCTAGTGGCAGACACAACACAGTCAATATGTGGGCTAACACATTTTGACCAGAGTAAGGTTCTTTAATGACCTGAAGGAAATACCTGATAAAAGAGAATTGCAGTAATCCAGCCTTGAGGTCACGAAGGCATGGATTAGTTTTTATGCATCCTTACAGGATAGAATATTTCTAATTGCCCTAATATTACATAAATGGTAGAAGGCAATTCTTCAAATTTGCTTAACATGTTAATCAAAATTTAAGCTATTATCGAGTATGACCCCCAGGTTCCTGACAGTAGAGCGGAAGGGTTGAATATTTACATCCATGTTCAATCCCTTAAAACATGACTGAAGCCGAATTACATTGTTTAGGTCGTCAGACCTTACAGATAAGTACAACTGGGTATCATCTGCATAGCAGTGGAAATCTATATTATGCTGTCTAATAATTTTGCCTAGAAGAAGCATATACAATGTGAAAAGAATTGGCCCAAGTACCTTGTGGAACTCCGCAATCAACTCTAGTGTGTACAGAGGAGTCCTTGTTTAATTGGAACAAATTGGAACCTAGGATTTAACCCAAAAAAGTGCAGTTCTTTTGATCCCAACATCATACTCTAGTCTATGAAGTAGGATCTTATGGTCAATAGTGTCAAATGCTGTACTAAGATCAAGTAGGACCAGCATGGACACAAGTCCTTTTTCAGAGGCCATTTTTTACCCTTAACAATGCGGTCTCTGTGCTGTGGTGGATTCTAAATCCAGACTTTTGGAGATAAAGGGAAGATTAGAAATTGGTCTGTAGTTTGATAAAACACTAGCATCAAGGGTAGGTTTTCAAAGTAAGGGTTTAATTACTGCTACTTTGAAGGCCTGAGGAACATAACCACTTAGAAGCAAAATATTAATTTGATTTAATGTGACATCGACGTGCTGTGGCAGAGAGTCTTTAAAATGTGGAGTTGGTACTGGGTTCAATTTGCATGTAGTGGGTTTGGAAGAGGAAACTAGGGATGGGCTATTTGACACGGACGCTTCGAAGCTTGTTTTACCTGCGTGAATCAAAGTGGTTCGGCACACTGTTCCGGGGCGTGTGTCAAATGACGCTGATCACGTGATTGGTGATGTCTGAAGCGCCGCATGTGTCGTCTGGTCGAACCGCGGTTCATACGTCACTCATCTGTTTGAACAGGTCGGCGCGCTATTCCCTTTAAAAGTAAAATGAATCCCAAACGCCGGCTGTCCCCTGTAGGGACTCGAGTTCATTGCGTTTTAGCATGGCTTCGTCTTCACGTAAACGTTCTGTGGCTTGGGATCACTTCACCTAAGTCTCGCCTAATAATGTAGTGGTATTTTTTTTGTGTAATATTATTATTAGCTAATTATTATGTATTTCTCAAGAAGTAGGTGTGTATGTCAATGTAAAAATAATATTTTCTTTACTACGGAGGTGCGTTGCTTGATGTGCCCACAAGAGTTGGCATATCACGACAACACCTGATGATGCGACACCTCTGGTCCATCCATCATGTTGGAACACCGAATACGGCGAACCAAACTTTCAATCCTCCTCCTGCTGGTAATTATTGTAATGTATATTGTGGAGAGTGGGTGCATGCAGCCACTTGCCTAATGGCTCAATGGGTTACACAGTGCTCTTTGAATCCAAAGGTCATGAGTTCAAATCCCACAGTTTTACAAGTTTGCGTTGTGTTGTGAAATATATCCCCTCTGACTTTATGCTTATTATACATAATGTAACACATCAATTAACACAACTTTTTTACGCTTTTTATTGTGCACATTTAAGTATAACAAAGATAAGAAAGCTGGCTGAAGCAAATTATATTTTTGCAGTGCACCACCAGATGTCACTGTTCTGTGTTGTTTCAAAGCCCCGAAAGTGTGGTTCATTTTCCGGCACAATCTGACGAACCCCGTGGAAGCTTCATGAGGCTTCAGATGCCCATCCCTAGAGGAAACCAGTGAGGTCAACTCAGGGAGGGTTATTGGACTAAATTCTTAGCCCAATAACCGAAAAGGCGAAAACTAGGGCCACCATTGGTTTTATTATTATTTGTGGAGATACATTGTCAGTTTGAATGGGCAGCTGCAGGTTAATTCTATTTCTGATCTTTTTAATGATCTATGTGCTTTAATGGCCGGGTTTGGGTATTGAACCTCAGAGCTAATACCTTAATAGAAATTGTCCTCTTTTTGAGAGGGGCTACAGTGTTTAGCACTGTTTGTAGAGCCGAGTTTCTAAATGTTAAGGAAAATGATGTTAATGTTATTTTGACACACACATACACTGCCGTCCAAATAATTATGCAAAAAGTGTTCAACAATGGTACAGTAAGATTTTTTTGTCAGCTTAAACCCATGAATGGTAATATGTATCATGGCTCTGTATATCACCGAAACCAATTGAAGATACCTGTGTTAATTAGTTAGGCAGGTGAGTCCAATTAAAGGAGAGACTACTTAAGAAGGTGGTTCCAAGCAGAGGGTAAGGGGTGGTGCTATCCCAACGCGTGCGTGAAGCCGACCGGCCGGTAGTGTGCATCAGCCGTAAACTATCCGACCGGGAAGAGAGATACAGCACAGCTGAGAAAGTCAGGCTATCCGCTGGGTGGTCGGAGCCCTACGTTGTTATCTCCTGGGACGGCCCTTCACCCTCTGCTCAGACCATGCAATGCTTCAGTGGCTCCACAGCATGAAGGACACCAATCCCCAAATAACTAGATGGCATCTGGCATTACAGTCCTTTAACTTTAAGTTGGTCCACAGACCAGGGGCGTGGATGACTGTGGCAGACTTTTTTTTCCCATCCGTTTCAATTAGAGGAGGAAGGATGATGGTAAAAAGGACCAGGAAAGCTGATTCTTTTTGCCATTTTCCTTTATGGAAAATAAGGCTCGGGCGACATTGCAGCAATACAGCTTTGAATAAAGGATAAATACAAAAAAAAACTAAACAGTGAACAGTAGCTGCCAGTAGATCAATAGATTAGTACTTGGTTAATGTAAGTAGTGTTGGGAGATTGGTAGGCAACAGTTGTATGTGTTTATTTATTATTAATATATTTTACAATGGCATTATTACTGCTAATAAGATTTAGTATTATTATCTAGCTTTTGCATATACTGTACATATATGTATACACATATGCATACTATACATACATACATACACTCAAGAAAAAACCAGTTGAAAATTCGCAGTAAATCACATTTTGCATGTTTTCTTGTGTTTGATCTTACAATCAAGTATAAGTAGTAGTATCAAGGAGTTCAAAATGTAAAAAGGAAGAAATGGGAGTAAGTAAAACAAAAAAACGATTTGGCAATTTGTGGCAAATGACCATTAAACTGGAATACGCAGTTCCTCAGCTGATCAATAGTTGAAGGCCACAGCTTTTAAATTCACATAAATCTGTCTATAGTATAGGGGGTGTGAATCTTTCACTCACATAGCGATCCGATTCAAATCTCGATTCACAGGCTACAATTCAATTAAGGAACGGTTTATAAAAATATTAAATGATCTATCCGGTTCGATTCAGTTCAGTTCGATTCAATAAAAAATTTCAACTTCACTTTCAACTACACTATACTGTTGCCAGACTTTTTCAATTTTAGTTTAGGTTATTTGAAAGGGGAAAATGCAATTTCATAAACACATGGCTAATTAAGAAAGAATTAGTCAAAGGCCCGCTTTCATTTGTAGTTACCTGGCCAAGATGTAAAAAGGCAATAAGTACAGAATGAATAAACAATAAAAGATACATATCCAAACACTTTTTATACAATTCAGACATTCTTGTAGCTTCATCTGGCATCTATTTTCGAATTGCATGAACATTTGCAAGATTGATTTGCAACTTGATTTTTTTTTATTACACAATTTGTCAATATTCCCTTTTACGGAAGCATATTGCTGCCACACTTAGAAAAATAAAAAAAGGCTCAGTATCACGTTATTTCGTGATAGTATCACGTTATAACGTGATAAGTTTTACGTTATTTCGTGATATCGCGTTATAACGTGACACTGAGCCAATTTTCTTTTTCTAAGTGTGGCAGCAATACGCTTCCGTACTCTTAAAAGAAGAGCTGTAAATCTAATATTAAGCCAAGATATTTATACTGATTGACACCATTTTAAAATCTTACTGCAGAGACTAGAGCAGACCCTTAGGGATTTTAGGGACTGCACTCTGCTGGTATAAGTCTTACTTATCTAATAGACTACAGTTTTTTCAAGGGGAATTACAATTTACGAAGAAAGTTTTATTTTATATTGAAAATTGAAACGCCAAGGTCTTGATGGTTACCAATGTAACTAGAAATTCAAGGATATCCCACAGTGAACGGAGCTTCAGGTTGCACAGAAGTGTCAAATGTGGCTATGTGGAGATGCTGCAAGGGGCAACCCTCATGACTGAAGGCCATGGTCTCTGTGGTAATGACTGGGGTTTTCAACAGGACAATGCTGCATGCAGCAAAGGCGCATGACAAAGCACTCCTTCTAATAAAATTACTTTTTTGAACCATCCTGTGTGTTTTAATGATCTAAATCCAATTCAAAACATTTGGGGGTAGGTTAAGGGAAGTTTACAAAAAAATTGACACCAGTTTCAGACAGTGAATGCCCTTTGTGAAAAAATCTTCACCACCTTGAGAAACATTCCCACTAGCCTCCTGGAAACACCAGCACGAAACAATTTTTTTAAGTGATTAACATTAATTGAGAAGCTACTCATTACTAAGTCATTTTTTGGACATTTTATTTCTATTTTATGATAGTTTCTCTTTTGAGGAATAAAACGTCTTTCAATTTCAAGATGTCCAGCCACTTACAACTACACCCTTTTTTGACATTTTAAGGGGACCTTTGGCTTTCTTTGAGATGTTTTTTTTAAACTTTTGATCAGTTGATAAATTGCCTATTTCAAGTTTTTTTTTTTTTTTTTTACAACCGCAATATCTACATCACAACAGGCTTTACTTAATGTTTTCTTGATGTTGAGATGAGACTGCATCAATCATTGATGAGGTCAGACAGGTGTATCACTGGACTACGATGTTTTAAGATGTCATTATGATCTGTAGTTGAAGTAGGCAACAGCTAGAAGAGAACCTAGAAAGGTGAAGATTTTGGCTTGAGAAAAGAAGAATTAAGGTTAGTTGTAGCAAGAGATGGTACATTTGTACTGAAAAGCGAATTGATTCGAGACAGTTCAGACTTATTCAGAGGAAGGATAATGAATACATTGGTAGAAGAATGATACTACAGTAGAGATAGTGCTACCAGGTAGGGGGGAGAAAGATCATACTGGAGATTGATGAATGCAGTGAGGGAAGACAAAGAGGCATTTGGAGTAGAAGAGGCAGAGGACAGGGGTAGATAGAAAACTTGATTTGTAGTATGAACATGTGAAAAAGGGACAAGCCAAAAGGAAAAGACAAAAAAGATGATACTTTTTAAATATTGTATATTGTGTTTTGTATTCAGTTTATATAATTAATTCTAAATTAATTATACTTATTTTAAGTACGCGTTCTACATTTACTCTAAACCTTACCGTTTCAAGGTGGAACCGATGAGTCAGCCATTATGTTCCGGCAGTTCACATTTAACGAACGGACCGAATGGTGTTTCGTCTTATAATAAATGTAAACGTCTTGCTGTTTGTCAACAGTGACGGCTCAACGCAGATAATTATTTAGTTTAAATAAATGTTTCGAGTTCAACGGAAGCTAATTGACGATACTGTCATGACGTTACAATCTCATTTGCTGTGGTTAAATATCTCTCCATCCTGTCACTCCGGCCCTGGCCATCTTAGCCCGGCCGACAAGAAAGACCAGAAACAGGTAACTATGAAAATAACAAAAAAAAAAAAACAATACATTTATTACGAAAAAAAAACTACGACTGCCCTTTTAACGCCGTGGTTATCACAACCGGGGCATGGAGCACCAGAGAGTGAAAATATATATATATATATATATATATATATATATATATATATGAACATATAAGTTTGTAAATCCACATTGATCCACCTACGATATGTCTATTGACTTTTCTTCAACACATCTGTGTCTGTACCAGGAGACCAAAAAACAGAAACGTCAAAGAGCTCCGTGTCGACCTGTTCTGGACTTCTATGACCAGCACTACAGTCAGGAACTCGAACGTTTGTGGCCTTCAACCAGGTGACTTTGTTTCCCCAAAAATAAGAGTAACTAAAATACAATTGATTTGTTCCAGCCCAGAAATATACCATCAATTAATAAAATAAAAATATAATTGCTATGTAAACATCAAAATAAATAATATATAAATAAATATATTGATCACATAAAATGTGTAAAAATATATATATTCATCTTCTGCTGCTTGTCCGTTGCCGGGTCACAGGGGCAGCTGGCACCATCCAAATCACATTGCACCATATTGTGAGCCTTCCTGTGGGTGGTGAGCCCACAAGACGTTATGTGGATTGGGATGGTGCTATGCTCAGAGCACCTCAGTGGCAAGCAGCTGGTGGATTCGAACCGATTCCATAACCACTAGGGCCACCACTGCCACACATCTGCTAGATTCTAAACTCAAAAATTCCTCCTGATCTATTTCTAAATAAAATATTAGCAGCTTGAGTTTGTTATGATATATTCAAAACAACCAAATAACACAGAAATTTAGATTTTAACATGTTTAATGCACTGCTGCTGTTACTGTTGCTATTATTGTCAGTTTACTGCTTTGTTGTTGCTCTTACTGTTGCTGTTACTGGTGATACTGTTACTGCTGCTCTTACTGTTCCTGTTATCGCTGCTGCTAATGACTGAATGCTGAGGAGTCTCAGAAGCCACATCCAATTAATCAGAGTGCAGGCTCTGATAGAGCTCCAAGGCTTGGACAAATGTAAAATTTCTCCTGAGGTGTGATATTATGATCAGGTTCAGGTCAGATCATAGTTCAGAGTCCTACACTACCCTACTGACGCTAAAAAAAGGAAAGGAGGTAGGTGTTGCTATAGAGATTAAATTGCAATATTTGCTGTGTGTAATCCACAGCAATCATTGTGACCTGTGGTTTTAATGTTACTTCAATCAAGACAGCAAAGGGACAGAGCTAACAGCTGACCTGGGATCAGTTGGAGAGGAGGAGCTTCAATAAGCAGTTGTGACCCAATGTTTCCCTCAAATCGCAAAGAAAATCAGCAAAAATGGCTTACTGCGTTGTCTCCTCCACAGATCTGTGCTCCTTCAGCCTCAATCCTGGCAGCATGGCATCTTGCTGAATCGTTTCACTGCTGTGTCAGCACTCAGACGGACTCTCCTGTCCCAGGGCTTTACCAGGATCTTGCCATACTCAAATGCTCTGCCGCTGATCTTTGATTCAGCCCGGACAGGAAACAACCCCAAATTATCAAATGTCTTTAATTGCACTCCTGATGATGACGACATTCCCTGCTCTCTGAGAGAGGACCTCCAGTCAGAGCAGTTACTGAGTTTTTCCCAACCTTCACTTCAGTGTTATATCCACCCCCACCTGGTGGATTTGCCCTACCAGCCTCACAGGGCGGAGCAGATAAAGCAATACTTCCTCCTAAATGCCTCCTCCCTCCTCCCTGTCCTGGCTCTACAGCTCCAAAATGGGGAAAAGGTTCTGGATCTCTGCTCTGCTCCTGGTGGTAAAGCTGTGGCCATGATGCAGTGTTCCACTCCTGGTGAGTGCGTGAATGGACAGTGGTGATTACTGCAGTGAGCAGTGATGTGATAAAAGGTGTGGACATTTGCATTTCAGCTCTTCTGTGTTGTAATGAGCCAGATCCTCATAGACGACAGAGGCTGATCAACACTCTCGAGTCATTCCTGCCCCACGCACTCAGAAGCAGAGTCTTTGTGTCTGACAGGGACGGCCGAAGTGCTAGACTCAATGAAGGGGTAACGTACGACAAAGTGAGTAAAGATCCAATCTGTCTACGGATGGAGATTAGAAATACACTTTAGGGAATATGTCTGTGAAGATTCTCATTTATCCAAGTCATGATATCCTAAAAGGGTTTAGTTGTAAGCAATGGGACTTCTTCTTGGAGTTGAATACAGCTAAGGGAAATGAAATATTCTGTTGTAAATGGACATAGAGTGGGGACCTGTCCCGCTCTCCCAGTCTCTGTCAACAGTCTCACTCTCACTGGCCTCTTTCTCACCCTCTCAGCCTCCGTCTTTCATCTCACTCTCTTAGCCTTATCCTCGGTCTTTCTCTAAGCCTCTCACTCAGCCATCGTCCTCTGTGTCACTCTCTCAGCATCTGTCCTCTGTCTCACTCTATCCACCTTTGTCCTTTGTCTTACTCTCTCAAACTCCTTCATCCTGTCAGTTCTCTGTCTAAATTGTTGTGTGTGAGGGTGGGGCAGTGGTTAGCGCACAGTTGCAGCTGAGAGAGCAGGTGAGTGGCGAGGCTGATCCCGCACTGTGCGCAGGTGTTCACGTTTCCACTAATTGTTCCTCTCCTTTTATCAGTAGAAGCTGGGTTCACAGGAGAGGACGGGCAAATAGAGAGAAAAACTGGACTGAGCTGAACTGAACGTGTGATGCACTGTGTGTGTGTGTTAGTGGCTGACGGTGCTGTGATACCCGGGCATCATTTGTACAGCCAATAAACTTGTATATTGAACTCCAGAACTGCATCTTGTGTGTTCAGAGGACTCACTGACCCCTACATTGTGTTAGCATTAGTGCAAATTATTATGAGTCTATCTATATAGCAGCACAGAGCAACTATCCCTAAGACCAAACACTCTCAGACAGGCTTTATGGGTGGTGCTGTTTCCTTATTTAGCATAGCAAGGAGCGCTAGATTATATAATCAAGATAATATTTATGATGGAATAACAGAAAAAGAGGGGGACAACACAGATGGGAAGGTTTAGAGAAAAAAGCCATAGAAGCTAGATTAAGATAGTTTGGACATGTTCAGAGGAGGGTCAGTGGTTATATTGGTAGAAGAATGCTAGAGATGGAGCTACCAGGTAGGAGAGGAAGAGGAAGGCCGGAGAGGAGATTTATGGATGTAGTGACAGAGGACATGAAGGAAGTTGGAGTTAGGAGTTGAGGATACAGAGGACAGGGTGAGATGGAAAATGTCACTGAAAAAATGTCCCTGAAAAAAGGGACAAGCGGAAAGAAAAAGAAGAAATAACAGTCTAATTTTGTTATATCTTCAAATGATTAAATAAACAGAAATGTGAATTTTAAATGTTTATCCTTCACGTTACCATAACGCAAACACCACCCATGCATCTAAATACAGAGGGTTAAATACACTGGTTGAATTTCATTGAGTGCGGAGAAGGGAAACTTGCTTCCAAGAGGTTTTTCCTCACTGTAAAGGATGGATACATTATGAAACTATTATTGGTGACTGCCTTTTTAACCTTCTCTTGGTATCACATTTAACAATGTTGTCATTTTTACAGTGTATTTACTAGGGATAGTAACAAATTCTGATAACAAAAATCATTAAAGAAAATCCTGCTGCTATTTTCAATGTCAACAAAACAACAAAAAAACTAAAACAGAGATAGGGATGATGGAGTATTAATTCCATGTCTCTTCTGCAGGTTCTCATTGATGCTCCATGTTCCAATGACAGAAGCTGGCTATATTCCAGCAGCAGCCAGCAGGGGAAGCAAAGACTCAGAGAAAAAGCCAGGCTCCCAGCACTCCAGGCTCAGCTGCTAAAGTAAGCACAACTCAGGCCATAGGAAGATATAATTGGATTAGAAGATGAGAGTTTTTTGCATCGCTTTCAGGAACGCCCTGTCCCTGGTACGTCCAGGAGGAATTGTCGTCTACTCCACCTGTACACTGTCTAGAGCTGAGAACCATGAGGTGGTGAAGACTGTGCTGAGCTTGTGTCCAGAGGCTGAAGCTGAAGACCTGTGGGAGGAGGTAGCCATTCCCTTCTCTCAGCAGTTTGCTTTTGCCCCCAGTTTCTCCACACATGGAGACCTCTCCATCAGATATCCTGAGCTGATGGAGAGACACGCTGACCACAGACTGGGGCTCCTGGTGGTCCCTCAGCCAGGGAGACCCTGGGGACCAATGTTTGTGACTCGATTAAAAAGACGAAGAATGTAGCAGTGTGGGAAAAAAAGACACTTTGCTTCTGCATGTGTTTGGGTTCTCAAGACTTTACATACTATGCTGTATTCATTTTACACCATCACTGAGAGATCCTTTTTGGTAGTGTAGGTGAACATTCTAATAATGGTCAGGGTTAAAGTGGTTCATTAGGCCACAGGATGTAATGTTTTTTCATAAAATTGTTTCACCTCTCATCCAAGAAGCTCCTTCACTTTTGTTGGTTCAGTAATTCTGCACAAAGGCTATTAAGCGGCTACCAGTGTCGGTGTAATTGTGTCCAGGGAGGACTAACTCGTTACAGATACATATAAATGTAAATGTATACAGTATATACCATTAGGTGTTGGGAGTATTTTTTATATCCTTCAAAATCTAAATCAACATTAGCTTCATGGAGTTGGCAGACTTCAGGCATTATTATGCGTCTTGACGATGACCTTCTTTTAGGTTAGTATCAGTGCCTTTCAGTGCCTTGTGTTGGAGAGCCAGGAATCTCAACTGCTGGTTCGAAGGCTGATTTTCAGTGGGTCACAGGTTTTGCTGGGGTTAAAGTTGAATATTCCTTGAATATGTACAACATCACAGTGAGGGCAGTAGGGTAGATCAAAACAGACACTGCTGCCAAGTGTCTCTCTGGATCTGTCCTGGTCTTATTGCTTCTCATTAAGAGTTGCGCAATCATAAAAAAAAAAGCAATTAGTCAGTAAGTTTAACCAAGAACTGAACATCACACACAGATTTTTTACAACAATAACAGAATAAAAATGAGAACAGCAATAACAATAAACTATTCTAAAAACAACAAACAATTGTACTATTTACATATAGTAAACATATACCAACAGTAGACATATTTTCTGACTGCTTTCTGACACTGTAAACTTTAGGACATGGGATTGGTTTGTTTTTTGTGGATTTTACCACAAAAAACAAACCAATTTTTGGTGTGTGGCAGGAGATAGCAGTTTGATTTTGGAATTATCACATCACCAAAGTAAACAGTGGGCCGCTTTGAGCACCTGATGAGCAGTTAGTTGGGATGGTGCCATGCTCAGGGCACCTCATTGGTAACATGATAGTTTGTACAATGGACCCTGAAACCCCCAAGACCCAGGTCTAGTTCGTTAAACACTACTGTCCACACTGACTGAGGATTGTTCATCACTGCGGCTGTCATTGCTGCTGATGTTGTTAGAGCTGCTCAACTCAACTATATTTATTTAAAGTGCCAAATCATAGCAACAGCTAGCTCAGTTGCATACATACAAATACAAAGAAAAATATACAAAACAGACAATGACAGACCCTGCCCTTAAAGACCCTCGCACCGGCTGGGGAACAACTCCCAAAACCCAGGCAGTATACATTACATTACAATATACATTATAAATTATAAATTAAATCATAAATAAAATTAAGGTCCAATTATAAGTTGTTATTATTATAATTATAAGGTCTATTTTTAGTTCATCTACTCCAGGTCTGGTCCTCGAAAACTCTTGATTCTAGGTTGGTGGCGAGGTGGTAGGTGAAGTCCAGTGGCTGCCCATGGCAATCAGGTTCTGGGGAAAGAATAAAGACTCCGGGGACGTGAGATCCCCGGTAAGGGGTGTTAATGGGGAGCTGCTGTGTGTTATGCCATTTCCATATCTGAAATTAGTGTAAGAGAACAAAGGGATATTTATTCTAGCCGTTTCTGATATGTTATCAAAACCTGGGCACATGCGTGGGCACCTGGGCACCGCTTTTGGAAAGTCACGCGACCGAAACAGGAACTGTTTCGAACTGACATGAACGTGCCAAACTGTGTCTGTAAGTGCACACATTTTTCAATAGGATGCACCAGCCACAAGAATCTCCATTGTGATCTTATTCTATCTCATCATTGAATTATGGCGCAGCCTCCAGAAAAAAGAAAGGATTCCGCCATTTTGATCTCATATCGGAAAATAAATTTATAAAGTTGTTGTTTGTCAAACTTCACCAGTTGTCCTACCAAATTCTCTGTATCCTCATCTGTGCCCTGTGTAAGTGTGTGTTTTCTGCAATTGGCGAAGTAATAATAACAATAACAATAAACTAACTTCAAGACGCAGGGCAAACTTCTTTTTTTGAAAAAAAAAAAAAAAAACAGTCCACAGGCATCCTTATTCGCAACATGTTCACTTTCATTTTCACGTTATGATATATGTTCACATTCTTCATTAATTATATCTGAAAATATTAAACTACGAAACTTGCTTGTATTCATGGATAGTGAGGTTGAAATGATGGCTTATGCACCATTGCAAACCCCTGGAGGACCCTGCATCTTGTTGTCTGGGGCACGTTGGAGGCACCAGCAGCTTCAAAAACCAAACTGCTGCTGTTATGGGGCATTTTTACAGCTGCTCTTTTGATCAGATGTATTTATCTGTTAGAAAGAGTCCTGAATTTTCCTTTATCAGCACACACACCTGTGTGCTCTGAATCAGCTACATACTTCTCAATAGTGTGATGCTCGCAATGAAGTATCTTGGCAATTTTGATTGTTGTTATTCCTAGACCCAAACATTCAACTATTTTTTGCTTTTCAGCAGCGGAAAGGTCCTTCTTTTTGCCCATCTTTGTTGGAGTCTGCTTAATAATGTGGACCAACCTTCTTTAGTAGTGAAATATTTTGGGGTAACTGCACCACTTGGGTAAACCAGGTTTCAGTAGACGGTTTCCTCCGATCCACAGTCACAGAAAATGGAATGGAAGACGTCAGTCCAGATAAAGAAGTAAACGAAGCCGTTGGGTGGTCAATTCGTTTAATACCAAAAGGCACCCAAAACATGGGTTGTGAGAGCATTGACTACCACTTAAGCTACTAACACTACTAACACACCCCCATACCGGTATGTGCGCATATGTCGGGAACACATGGAGGCGGAACGTTGCACAGCGGTAGATTGAGCGAACAGTGAACAGTGTTGCACCAAACAAACCAACTGTGCACGAGAGCTGTAGTAGTAAAAGTGGCAGTACAGTGAGTTGACCGGCCGGAGAGAATGGAGAGAAATAATTCTAACACACTCATTCCAAAAAAAAAGGAGCGGTGTGTGTGGAGGTACTTTGAATTTGAGAAATCCGACTCGGACCAAACACGGGTAATTTGCAAAGGTTGTCGAGCTATTGTTTTTGCCACCGCCGGCAACACAAGTACGGTAATTTGCTTCACCACCTCTGCCACAAACATATCCTGGACTACGAAGATTGCATGAAAATGAAATCTGCATCTTCTCCCCTGTCCCTGCGTAACGTTGGCACTGCAGAAACACATAACACTACACAGACGTCCCTGGTAAGCGCGTTTGCTAAAGGGGTCTTCTTTAAAAAAAGCAAATGGTGGAATGATATTACCAACTATATCACACTCCACTTAGCCAAAGACTTTTATTATTTGTTATAAATGTTAATAAATCTATAAATGTTAATAAAGTCTATATGGATGCAACTTGTTTATGAAGTATTCACTTTGCAGTCACGGGGGGCACATCTCTCTTACATTGCAGTCATCTTTAAATGATGTTTTCAAGTTGCACAATAATCAATTCTGTATTTTTACTGCAACTGTCTGGATCATTCATTCTGATTTCTGCACCTCATTACAATTATAAGTGCCTGACACTCAATTCTTTGTGAACAGCAACATTTTGTGGGACCATTCTAAAAATGGTATTTTCTAAAAATACCGTGATATCCATTTTTGGTCATACCGCCGAGCTCTACTACTAACACCTACTGTTCACTGTTCTGGTTGTACATATATCTTATTGTTCCTATTGTAATGTCTTTTTGTACTGCTTATGTCTAACTCTTGTTCGTTGCTGTTCTGCTGCTGGAACCATAATTCCCCAAGGGATACTCCTGAGGGATTGATAAAGTTATCCCTCCTGAGGGATTAATAAAGTTCTAGATCTATCTATCTATCTATAATAATTTGGAACGCAGTATAGTTTCTGGACTGGTGCCTGAGGGATGAAGATACTGGTGAGGCCTGTGTGAAGTCCACAAAGAGTAGACGGACATAGGAATCCTTCTTCTCTAAGTGAGGGCTGTGTGTACCACAGAAGAGATGACGTCATCTGTTGATCTGTTGCTACAGTATGCATATTGGTGTGCAAGTCCAGTGACGTCAATGGTGGCCTTGATCTGAGTCGTTCGAAGCATTTCATAACTTTTGGGGTAAGGGCTACCAGCCGGTAGTCATTCAGGCCTGTCACTGTGGATGTTTTGATGGCGCGCCGCCATCTTGGGTTGACAAAACACTGCGAAACACTGTGTCAGCAAGCATATCGCTTTTAGAAAGTCACGTGGAATATTAGTGATGGTCAGGCAACACTGACGCGTCGGCAGATGTGTCAAGCTCATAAAGCCAATCGCTTTTGGCCGTGACCGATACAGGAACTGTTTCAAACTGACATGAATGTGCCAAACTGTGTGAGTAAGGAGGCACATTTTTCAATAGGATGTACCAGCCACAACAAAGAATCTCCGTTGTGATCTTATTCCATCTCATCATTGAATTATGGCGCAGCCTCCGGGAAAAAGAAAGAAAAAAATGCACCATTTTGATCTCATATCGGAAAATAAATTCATATCCTTGTTGTTTGTCAAACTTTACCAGTGTTCCTTCCAAATTCTCTGTATCCCAAAAAAGAAAAAAAATGGTCCACAAGCATCCTTATTCACAACACGTGCACTTTCACTTTCATGTTATGATATATGTTCACATAATTCATTGATTATAACTATTATATTAAAGTATTATACATGTGAATGTCAAAAAATTACAAAATACATTATTGTATGTACTAGGATGTCATAGGAGTGTCAGTTGAGTCTGTCACCAGGTTGCCTGTAGGGATTTATAAGGTCCAGCAGGTTTCAGTATTCAGTGACACAGTTTCGACACAGTATCGATGCAATGTGTTGAAACACTTCACGAAGCTTCATCGACCCATCATAGTTAGAGCTTCTAGGACAGCTGTCTTCCTATTTCCAAAAGTGTTGTTGAGCGTATGTTTCTCTCATATGATTGTCTACACCTGAGGATTCCTTCAATTTTTCAGATAAGGCTTTTAGTCCTTACATAGCTTTAGTGACTGATCCATCTGGGGTGGTATTGCTTGGAATGTAAGTAGAACATCTGTCACAGAATTTGTGGCATAATCCCAGTTTTTCAGGACATTTAGGTAAAGGGAAAATTCCTTGGGCTGTTTTACAGCTGGCCTTGGATTCATCTCACCACATCTGTGACATGGTTTCAAAATCTTGAATGTGGCATGTACCACGAGCTAAGTCTCATCATTGTTTATTCTCTATTTACATGTGTCTCATCCGGAGTTATCCAGAGACCATCTGTCTCTCTTACTGCCCCGATCCACACCGATTTTTCCCATGGGACTAGCTCAAATCTTCTCTTGTAAAAACTTCTGTTCCACCACTGCCCATGCTGCCCTTAAATGACCTTTCTCGTCCTTGCAACAACAACCATCTGTGTACAACACCATTTCTACATCTGTGAGTGGTTATGACTTCATGTCTGGTCTGGTCTTTTTCTTGTGCAGTGCAACAGTGTAATTACCGATTAGCTCTGCCATGTTAATGTGTGTGTGGCTTTTCTAATGTACAGGTACAGGAACGGTTCACTTTGTGTCCACTAGGGAATACCATTTCAACACCATCAGGTCAACACAGCAGGTTCATCTTGAGTTTACACAGCATGTCTCTGCCCAGCAGATGTACAGGTGAGTCAGGAGCATAGATGGACCTCAATTTAGGCCCGTTGGCCCTGGTGACCACCAGGGAGATCCATGATGGGGTGAGCTGCTTGATAAGTGGCACTTCCCCTCCCTCTGGTAGTTGGTTGGTGGTTGTGCCTGGGCTGGCTCAGAAGGGGGCAGTCTTTTCTCCAATGTCCCATCTCTTCACAGACAAAGCATCCACTCTGTATCCCTTCCATGCTACCACCTCTTCCAGACCTCCTGCCCACCATGTTACCACGACCCTACCATGGATGTGGCTAATTGGGCCCAAAATGGATGTCCATTAAATGAATGTCCCCAAATTGGGGGGTGCTGCCCCTGCTTGCTGCTGCACCATTTGAGTGCCAGTTTTGACTTAATGTAAGAGTTAATGTAAGTTTTGCTCTACAGCCATTCTAACTGCCCTGTCACACCTTTCTCCCTCTGTGGGGAAATCCTCCGCTATGTGTGTTTCTCCTCAGAGTTGTCTGAAGAAGAATCATAACAGTCCATATTTCTATGTGATTGAGGTCTTATGTGCGTTTTCCAGATTTACCCAAAAATGTTAGCACAGGAAAGATTTCTTTGGGATTTATTTTAACAGTACTGTCTGTTTTTTTCTTTTTCAATATAGGTGGGTGGATGTGCATTTGTTGTCAAGTCATAGTCAGCTTTTTCTTTCCCTACTTTCTGTGCTCTCTTTTAATGACTTAGTGATTCCTGTCTTTTCTCCCTCGCTCTTGCCATAGCTAACAAAGTTATGGCCACTGCATGGATGGCGCATGTGCATGCTGCAGCTTCCACCTATTCCAGCCCTCCCTATCAGTGCACATTAGTATGTATTCTTGCGTCTTGTATGTCGGAGCCGGGCTCCAGCATCCGCTACAGTTGCACGGAATTACTGGACATCAGTCTCCAGCAGATGATGAATGCCTGTGACAACTCTCACCGTATTCACGGCATCCCAGACGAGCTAGCAAGACCAACGGGGCCTCCGTGGTTTATCGGGTCTGGAAGACGAGAAGGAGGAGGCGGCGTCACGAGTGGAAGCAAAAGCAGGGCTGCAGAGCTGGCCTGTGGACTAAACTCAGGAAACAGCCACTCAAACCTCCACTGCCAAGCCTCTACATCACCAACGCCCGATCCATGGTGAACAAAACAAACAAATTGGATTTACAACTGGTTGGGAGTTGCTATGTCTGGGATTGCTGCACTTTAATTATCACAGAGACCTGGCTAAATCTACAAAGTCCAGATGCGTCAGTGTAGCTAGCAGGCGGCAAGCTGTGCATCCACATGAACGAATGTTGGTGCAACAATAGCACTGTACTGGACAGACGCTTGTCACCTGACCTGGAATTTATGACAGTAAGATGCAGACCGTTCGTCCTGCCCACAAAGTTAGCTGTCATTACGATCACAGCTATTTACATACAGCCAGACACTAAAGTAAGAATCGCTCTCTCTCCCAAAAACAGAGTGCCAAAAACACTCTTCAGAATGCCTACCCACATGGCGCCCACGTCATTGCTAAAAACAGAACTACCTTAATTTCTCCAGCATGTGAAATTTTCAACAAGACAGCATACACCCCCCTCAGTCGACAAACAAAGCCGAAAAGACTGACCATTACCACCTGGCCTGACGATGCCCTCCCCCAATTTCAGGATTGTTTTGAACTGACGCCGGGGAGACCTTCCACCATGAGGATCTAGCCACATTCAGAGACACAGTACAGCACAGAAGAATTTTACTCACCCTAGCTTCCACCTCCTCAACCTGCTGCCTTCTGGCAGCCGCTACATGGCAATTACCTGCCAGAACCAACAGACTCAGAGACAGCTTCTTTCCACAAGCTGTCTGTGTACATGGTTAATTTCCAATAAATAGCATGCCATATACATCACCACCACCTACCTCCAGCACCTCTTTTAACCTGTGTACCTGTTCACTGGCCCACGTAGATGTTTTTCTGACGTCATGTTTTTGTGATGTTTTCTTTACAATTGTCTTTGTAGTTCTTTTTTAATGTGTATGTTAACTTTTAACTATATTATTTATGCGTGCACCTTAGGGGCAGCTTTCAATCTTATTGTACTTGTATAATGACAATAAAGGCTTCCTATCTTCTAATTTTCTAATTTGCACTTCGTGGTTGTATGTGACTGAACGGCAAACCCTTATCTACGGGTGCCTGGTCATGTGACAATCTGTTATCTACGGGTGTCAAACTATGTGAAGGTCCTTTATGTAGAGACTCCTTCTCTACTTGTTTCATGGCCACTATAATCATCATTAGTGTGACAATTTGTTCACTTTCATCATCTGTCTTTTTTTCCCCCATTTCTTTGTCTTATTTATTATTGACTTTTTCCCCAATTTGGATTCATATCCTGCTTTATAATGTTGGTGAGTTCCCGTACTTCTTGTTAATTTTTGGGCAAATGTTCCTTTGTCCTCTGATTTAGACCAATGTGGTTTCTTTTTCTCAATTTTTACGATTTTTTATCTATCTATCTGCCTGAGTAATAGGTCTAAACACATACCTGGAAATGTCAGTCATTATTCTACCTCGGTCCATGTGTCTTGAAAAGTCAATGTCATTTTTACAGCCTTGTAGTTAAAAAGAAATTGCCACAGACATAAATATTTAAGTTTGTTGATATTAATTTCCTTTTAAAAACACGTTCAGAACACTTCTGGAGACTGGCATTCTTCAGTAAATGTGGCACTTACCTCCAAAGAAACTAACCTCCCTGACGTTTTATTTTATTGCGATCCAAACACTGCGTTCCAAACGCTGTGTACACTTGTGTCCCACACACTTACCACTTTACTTCTTTTTTCTCACGATTAATTATTTTGTTCAATTTTATAATTAAATAATTTGAAATCTCTTTCTTAAAAAAGTTTGATTTTAAAAAATCCAATGTGCAGTTTTTGATAAAATAGGAAACCTTGCTTACCTTTATGTAATTATCCGGGTCGCGGGGGCAACATTCGGAGAAGGGACACCCAACCTCCCTCTCCCTAGACACTTCCTCAAGCTCGTCTGAGGGGATCCCAAGGCGTTCCCAGGCCAGCCGGGCAACATAGTCGCTCCAGCATGTCTTAGGTCTTCCTCTGGGTCTCCTCCCAGTGGGACATGACCCAAACACCTCCCGTGGGAGGCATCCAAGGGGCATCCAATGTAGATGCCTAAGCCACCTCAACTGACTCCTTCCGATGTGGAGAAGCAATGGCTCTACTCTGAGCTCCTCCCGGGTGACAGAGCTCCTCACCTTATCTCTAAGGGAGCGCCCTACCCCACCCTGCGAAGAAAGCTCATTTCCGCCGCTTGTATCCGGGTTTGCGTTCTTTCGGTCATGATCCCAAGTTCATGACCAATGTGTCCTTTTTGCTTTTTGCACAGAGTTAGGGGCAGTCATTGTGTACATTAGCCGAAATCTATCCGACCGGGAAGAGATGTACAGCACGATTCAGGATCAGGATCACTCCTCAGCGTCAAAGGCAAAATATTTTTTCAGTATTGTTGCCCGACGCATAACGGAATTCCTCCTGAGGAACACGTATATTGACACCTCTGTGCAGGAGGGGGGAGTTCCCAGAATGCATGGAGCACACAGGAGTCATCACCCAGCTGATCCGGGAAGCACGGGAAGGAAAAGGAGACCTAGTAGTCCTTTGGCTGGACCTTGCCTACAGATCCATTCCACACAAGCTGGACCTTGCCTACAGATCCATTCCACACAAGCTGGTGAAAACCTTGATTAAACAACACCACATTCCAGGTAAATTCAAGGACCTCATCCTGGATTATTACAGCTGCTTCAAGTTGAGAGCCATGTCTGGAGCAGTAACATAAACATATCATCAGCTGGAGAAAGGCATCATTACAGGATGCACCATTTTGGTAATTCTGTTTTTTTTTGGCCATGAACATGCTGGTAAAGTCAGCAGTGGTGGAGTGTAGAGGACAACTCATCAAATCAGGTATGAGACAGCCCCCCCATCAGAGCATTTATGGATGATTTGACAGTCACGATAACAACAGTCCCGGGCTGCAGGTGGGTCCTCCAAGGCCTTGAGCGTCTCTTTAGCTGGGCCAGCCAAGTCCAGTTCCCTGGTGGTGTAGAAGAGGACACCTAGATTCCATCACCCCATGTGGGTGAGAAGCCAGTCAAGAGCCTGGGCAAGATCTGACTGCACCCTGAAGGACACCGCAGCACTACGAGCAACAACAGAGGAGCTGGGAACCTGACTCACAGCAGTGGACAAGACAGGATTACCAGGTAAGTTTAAGGCCTGGATCTACCAGCATGGCATCCTGCCCCGACTCCGCTGCTGGTCTACGACGTGCCAATGTCCACCGTTGAGTGTTTCGAGGATGGTCAGTTCCTTTCTGTGAAAGTGGTTGGGCCTACCACGAAGCCTCAGCAGCATCGCGTTTTACGGGAGAAACATGTCTACGATGTCCTCCCAAGCCCATCCAATCTACACCACTGGGGCTTAGCAGAGAACACACTGCCCCCTCTGCCACCGAACTGGATCACTGGAGCACATCCTGAGACTGTCACCTGGGAAGAGCAGATGGAGGAGGCCTTCGAGAGGAAGAAGGCCAAATATGAGGAGCTGGCAGGTGAATGCCGAAGCAGAGGATTAAGACTCGATGCAACCCCATTGAGGTTGGGTGCAAAGGATTCGCTGGCCAATCACTAATCAGGACACTCAAGATGTTGGGAGTGAAGGGACTGCACAACAGGAGAGCCATCAAAAACATCAGCGATGCCACAGAAAAGGCATCCAGATGGCTGTGGATCAAGTGGGGCGATCCATGGACACAGATGTGTATTTTTAAAATTGTATCTCTCTGGATCTGACACCCCCCTTTCGGATTTTCTGGGTACCTCTAGAATCCTGGTTCTGGTACCTTATTGGGGATCACCGATCCCTGAGTTATTACTTAAGTTTGCTCCTGACCTATTACTACATTACCAAGTAAAGTGACCTCTTTGTCCACAAGGGTAACATTTTTCCGAATCCCATTGAGTGGTTGCATTGAAATTTCTTCCTCTCCCTTTTCTGAATCTTCCTTGTCGTCTTCTAGTGATGGGTCAATGAGGCTTTGTGAACAACTGACACTCTTATGACGTCCTAGTACATACAATAATGTATTTTGTCATTCACATTTATAATACTTAAATATTTACAGATCAGATTAATGAATAATGTGAACATATATCATAATGCTAAAATGAAAGTGAACGTGTTGTGAAAAAGGAAGCTTGTGGACTGTTTCTTTTTTTTTAACTTCTATTAAAAAAGAAGTTTGCCCTACGTCTTAAGTTAGTTTATTATTATTATTACTTTGCCAATTGCAGAAAACACACACTCACACAGGGCACAGATGAGGCTGGGATACAGAGAATTTGGAAGGACAACTGGTAAAGTTTGACAAACAACAAGGATATAAATGTATTTGTCGAAATGAGATCAAAATGGCAGAAACCTTTCTATCTTTTTCCTGGAGGCTGCGCCACAATTCAATGATGAGATGGAATAAGATCACAACGGAGATTCTTTGTTGTGGCTGGTATATCCTATTGAAAATTGAACGCCCTTACAGACACAGTTTGGCGCGTTCATGTCAGTTCGAAACAGTTCCTGTATCGGTCATGTGACTTTCCAAAAGGGTTTCGCTCTATGAGCTCAACGCATGTGCCTACGTGACTGCTGGGGGACCCATCACTATCATCTTCCTTTCCATTACTGAGCTTGGTGGAGAGTGATTCTGTATTACCAATGCATATTTCTTCTCCTTCTTGTTGTTCTCCACTAGTTGTATTTTTCTGTATAGCTCCACTTGTTGAGCTATGTGATCTTTGTGTCTTTCTGTCATGCTTTCAAGACTAACAACTTCTTCTAGTTTACTCGTCACTGGTGGGGGCAGTCCTTTCTGTAATGAATATTTCTTGTCTAAGTTTTGAGAATTTTCTTTCTACATTTCCTCCTTTTGTATCAGTAGCCCTTTCAATTGTTTCTCCAGTGTCTTCGCGATGTCTGGCAGATTTTTTTATATATGATTGATTTTAAATGCTTTTGTAATTAAGTGTTGCTTGATGGGCCTATATTAAGAGTAATATAATGTATACGTGTTGATTCTCAAGTCCTAGTGTTATACTGTTTCAACCAAAGGCCTGTGGTTGAAATGCATGGAAGGAGTTCTGGTGAGTCCTACAGTTTTCTTTCCATTCATATCCCTATCTGTCTGCTAAATTATTGGTTTGGCACAGCAGTTAGGTTTGGGGGCGAGAACTTTTGAGTCGCCTAGCCCAAGCACAAGATTTAGATGGTCATATTTTAGGCACTGTCACCCACTTATCTCATCCTGTTAAATTATTAATATCTGGCAACCACCAAGAGACTGCTCCGTTTCATATTTTATCATCTCCTAACCATTGTGTCTTAAAGGGGCAGTAACTCCTCAAGTTTCTTTGTTACCTGTCTCAGCATCAGACCTGGACAAGATACCTAGACATTATCACGACCTTAAAGAGGTATTCGAGAAGGCTAAGGCATCTGCCCTTCATTGACTTTATGACTGCCCGATTGACCTTTTGCCTGGTACGAGTCTTCGCCAGTCTTCGAGAGGATGCCATTATTCACTCTCTCGGATCGTGTCATATTGGGTAAACAAGAACTCTTATTTCGGGGACACGATGAAACCTCCCAGTCCTCAAATAAAGGTAACTACGTGGAACTTCTTTCTTTCCTTACTGCATATGACCCAGTACCACCTGTCCACTAACAGGGTGTTTACAGGGACATCAGGAAAAATCCAAAATGAAATAATTTATGCTATTGCATAAATGCTATTGAGACGAGAGGAAAGCAGAGATCAAAATTGCCTCTTTTGTCGCTGTGATGGTTGATGAAACCACAGATGTGGGGAACGCGGCACAGCTCGCACTGGTCCTACCTTATGTGACGCCCGTTGGTGTCCAAGAGCGTTTTGTGAAATTTGTTGATGTAACCAGTGGCAGACAAGCTACTGACCTTGCCTTTTTTTTTTTTTTTTTCTTGAGGAATATAAATCTTTGGACACAGTTGTGGCGCAGTGTTATGATGGCCCAGCGGGATGGCATCTGATGTATGATGAAGACACTGTGCTTTTTGTAGATGGATTTAATCTGAAGGATTTTTGGTTTTTGCTCAACAACGCAGTGCAACGCCAAAAGATCTGCTCACACACTACAAAAAACTCCACCACAGTATCCTGGACAATATTATTTTCCAGAAGCAAAATTGATTTTCATTATTTAATGTATGGCATGGCTGATTTTTAAGGGAGCGTTTTAAATGTTGCTAAGCCGGCACCTAGTGGCCTACTTGGCCACCTAGTGGCCAAGTAGGCCACCTAGTGGTGATCCTTAGGTGTATCACAATTATGTGATACACCTAAGGATGCTGTAGTCCAGGGGTTACCGTTTATGCCTTGTGAGTTAATTTTCAAATGACCTGCCTGGAGAGATCTACCTAGATCGAAAACTTTAAATATATTTACCTATAATAAAATGGATCTTATATCTTATTCTATACATTATGTTATGAATATGTTATGCTGTTTGACTCAATATACGATGATCCTCTGTGAAAGACAGTGACGCCTTCCAAAGCAAATCCCATGAGTGGAACCCTCAGACCTTCAGAGAAGGTGATTCTGTGATATAGTGAAGTAAAAGTTCTGGAAGACAGCAACCGGCAAAAACGACCAATGAAAACAAGAACAAAATAAAATCAGAAAAGAAGTGTAGAGAGTAAACCTGGACTGCTAAATAAAACACTGGCACTTACTTCTAGCAGAGGTGGTGTTTAAATACATCATCCCTTTGTCATCATGTGGGAACACTGGGAAGTAATGTTATGTGGCTAGAGACTAAGGATGTCTGATATATCAGTCAACCGATAAATATTGGGGCGGATATGAGCGTAATTTTTAATATCGGATTATATCAGTATCGGTTTTTCCACGAAAATATTGATCCGATGCTGCAAAGCCGCGGTCTCGGCAAATACGCTGGACTTCCGCATGAGGAACTGAGTCTGCTGTACTGACACTCTGATTATTGATTATTATTGTGATTATTGATGTAATTTAAAGAGACAGCTACAATGAGCAATGCTATAGTAAAAGTCTGTGGTCTGGAGTTTTTTGTGGATAGAAAACTGTAATTCTTATTGACTGCAAGGAGCTGGTCATGCGGGGGGTTGGGCGGGTGAGGGATTTTGACACTTAATCACAAGTCGTTTTTATGAAGCGAATTAAAGAAAAACAACAATGGACTCAGTGAAACGACAACAACATAGCTGCGGCGGCAGCAGCTCTCTCTCTCTCTCTCTCAAAGACTCAGAGTAACATACGGCAAAGAACAGAGAAGAGCAAAAGAAATCCGTCAAACTTCACGGAGTTCGTCATCCTGGAGAACCAGCCGTTCTCTGCCGTTAAAGACGCTGTTTTTACTAAACGTGTGGAGTTTCTGTAGCCGGGCTATGTCAGGACTTATTGTATTCGAAATAAGTATTTCCTGGACATTTGCCAGCAAAACCCCGTTCAGTTTTGTCTCTCATGTACGGTGGCCCTGAGGTGCAAAACACTTTTACAAATACAAAATCAAAATTACATTTCAGAAAACAAATTTACAAACTCTGAAACAAAAATATATTTCATAAAAAAAATTACAAAACCGGAAACAAAACTACATTTATGAAAACAAATGAACAAAACCGGAAACAAAATTACATTTTAAAAAACATTTTTACAAACTCTGAAAAAAAAAAATTACATTTCAGAAAACAATTTTTTGATAGAGACTTGGTCAGAGCAAGCTGTGTTTTTAGGGGCGTCTTTGCATCTCTCACCAACCCCGAAGTACACTCCCCCTTTACTTTTCAGCCTTTTCCAGACCTTGGAGTGCTAGAAAAACTTAATGTTAAGTTTCAGTGTTTTTTTTATGTTTACATTGTTTTTAGGGGTGTCCGATATAACATTTACCGATAATGCCCTAACACTTGATTTTCGATACCGATATAGGCAACTAATTTCCCCTGAATTAGTGTGATAACAGACAAAATGCATTCTATAAATAACTGTGTACAACATAAACACCCTACTTCAATATAAGTTATGGAAAAATGACACATTGATTTTTTTTTTTACCATTTTGTCTGAAACAGACCTATGATTCTTTGTGCAGCATTTAATGTAAACAAGAAATCTCTGGTGTTGGACAGAAGAACATTCCAAAAATATTGATTAACATTATGAACCAGGCTCATTCAGCCCGGACAACAATAGTCAATGTAAATAGACACGGATAAAAACAGCTGCAGTATAAGAGTAAAAAGACCTCTTTAATGAGAAAAAACATTTCAGCATCGTCACAATTTAAACGACTCTTCTCTTTGATGACATGAGTACGGTGGCCTTGAGGTGCAAAACACTTTTACAAATACAAGATTACATTTTGAAAATTATGAACCAGGCTCATTCAGCCCGGACAAAAATAGTCAATGTAAATAGACACGGATAAAAACAGCTGCAGTATAAGAGTAAAAAGACCTCTTTAATGAGAAAAAACATTTCAGCATCGTCACAATTTAAACGACTCTTCTCTTTGATGACATGAGTACGGTGGCCTTGAGGTGCAAAACACTTTTACAAATACAAGATTACATTTTGAAAAACATTTTTACAAACTCTGAAACAAAATTACATTTCAGAAAACAAATTTACAAACTCTGAAACAAAAATACATTCATGAAAACACTTTGACAAACCCCGGAAGCACTTTTACAAACTCAGGAAACACCTTTAATAATAATAATAATAATAATAATACATTTAATTTAATTTATATATGCACTTTCCATCCCTGGGATCTCAAAGTGCTACAGACATAAAGAGAACAAATAATACATAAATAGCAATAAAGTCACAGGACTGCAAATGCGTCCTGGAATAAAAAGGTTTTTAGGCCTTTTTTGAAACAGTCAATGTCCTGGGTGGCTCTTAAGAGAGGTGGAAGGCTGTTCCACAGGCGTGGAGCAGCAGCACAAAAGGCCCAGGATCCCATTGTGGAGAGTCTGGTCCTTGGAACCTGCAGGAGATGGGTGTCAGTAGATCTGAGGGTGCGAGTGGTGGACTGTAGGGCGATGAGGTCTTGGAGGTAAGTAGGTGCATGTCCATAGATGCATTTGTGGGTTAGCAGGAGAATTTTGTAATTGATCCGGGATGAAATGGGGAGCCAGTGGAGCGACTGTAGGATGGGTGTGATGTGTTCATATTTACCTTTACAATCGCTGAAACAAATTAACATATTGACAAAACACTTTTACCAAAGCCCGAAACAAAATTACAAGTACAAGTTGCAGACGGAAGAGGAACGTCGCAAGTAACTGCCCCAACCGGAAGAGAACCAACCATGATAGACGGCAGTCAAGCGGTGTTTTGTGGCGAACGCTTAAGAGCCAACTAACGTGGTCTTGAGTTTCGTGTGGTCGGTTTTTGGAGAGTTTCAATACCGTGGTTCAGACGGATGGAGCAGCTCTCCTGCAGCAGTGTGCAAAGTGTTTTAGTGGGAGACGATCTGTTATTACGCCGTAGTCCTATGAGCTATCGACAACTCACTGCCATTTCCATGAGACTGAGGACTTATTGCGACACGGAAAACAGGACCATGGCTGCAATTCTGTGGACACCAGGCCGTTACCACACAGACCACCGCTCTGGTGCGTCCAGCCACATGTATGGCTCATACTGTATATTAAGGACCAGCGGATTGAGTCCTCGTAGTCCATATTCAGAATGAGGAGGTAAGTGGCCATTATGTAATAGTTATTACCCTTCATCCATTCTCTCAAACATATGCACAATATATGCTTCAAACCATCATTTATTTTATAGACTTATGTTAGAGTCAGTTCTGGATGGAACTATTTGACCATAGAGACGCCAGATACTTCCACAGGAATCAGGAGTTATTCAAAAGAACATAGATGAGTTTGTTGGACTGTGAAACAGTCACAGGATCCTACTCTCTAAAACAGCATCATGTTCAGGAGGAGTGGCCAGTGAGCTCTAATACTCACCACACAGGTAATATTTGGTAGTAGATTGTTAACCTGTTTATTTTCTTTCTGTTTCTCAAATAAATAATCTCTTTCGTTGAACATAGACTTGACTCCGTCTGAGCTGGATGCCTTCCCTGAAGCTTTCCTGTGAAGAGCTCCATGTGAGGACGTCAACATGATGTAGTACCTGGACATTGTCATGGAGAAGAACCACGACAGTCAAGGGTAGGATTGAGGTACGTAAAACCTGAACATGTGGACGGTGGGTGTTAGTTGATAAGTAAATTAGTGGAATACAGGTAGGTATGTATGTAGGTAGGAAGGTTGATGAGTAGATTAGTAGGTAAAATGTCCTCGATGTCTTCCTGTTTGCTGTAGATAGAAGACTAATGATCATTAGACCTCTGCACTTATGCACTGCTTATGTGATAGTCAATGTTTTTCTGCTGAAATAAAAACGTTAGGGATGCTACACTTACTTTGTTAAACATTATCCGGCTGATGAGAAGTCCCTTGTCTGTTCGTCTGGGCCGCGGTATTGAAACCGACCACACGAAACTCAAGACCACGTTAGTCGGCTCTTTGCCGCAAAACACCACTTAACTGCCGTCCATCATGGTTGGTTCTCTTCCGGTCAGGGCAGTTACTTGGGACGTCTCTCTTCCGTCTGCAACTTGTACTTTTTGTTTCGGGCTTTGGTAAAAGTGTTTCGTCAATATGTTAATTTGTTTCGGCGATTGTAAAAGTGTTTCCTGAGTTTGTAAAAGTGCTTCCGGGGTTTGCCAAAGTGTTTTCATGAATGTATTTTTGTTTCAGAGTTTGTAAATTTGTTTTCTGAAATGTAATTTTGTTTCAGAGTTTGTAAAAATGTTTTTCAAAATGTAATCTTGTATTTGTAAAAGTGTTTTGCACCTCATGGCCACCGTACTCATGTCATCAAAGAGAAGAGTCGTTTAAATTGTGACGATGCTGAAATGTTTTTTCTCATTAAAGAGGTCTTTTTACTCTTATACTGCAGCTGTTTTTATCCGTGTCTATTTACATTGACTATTGTTGTCAGGGCTGAATGAGCCTGGTTCATAATGTTAATCAATATTTTTGGAATGTTCTTCTGTCCAACACCAGAGATTTCTTGTTTACATTAAATGCTGCACAAAGAATCATAGGCCTTTGTCCTCGAATGACGTTTGGTGTGGTTGAATTGCCTGGAGTTATTTATAGTGCCACCTACTGAAATGAAGCCGTAGTACAGCAGCGGCAGAGCCGAGGTAGTGATGGAGTCTTATGTAGGTTAGTGGGATAAGCAGCCATTCACTGAACTCTCAGATGTGTATAAGAGACAGATGTTATATCGGACACCCCTAAAAACAATGTAAACATAAAAAAAACACTGAAACTTAACATTAAGTTTTTCTAGCACTCCAAGGTCTGGAAAAGGCTGAAAAGTAAAGGGGGGAGTGTACTTCGGGGTTGGTGAGAGATGCAAAGATGCCCCTAAAAACACAGCTTGCTCTGACAAAGTCTCTATCACAATTTTGTATTTATCTGTAATGACTAGGGGTGGGCGATACTAGGAATGTTGGTATCGATCTGTTACCAAGTAAATGCAGGGTAGTATTGGCTGATACCGATACGATACTGATACGTTTTGCTTGGAAATGTCATGATCATTGAATAATTGACCCCCCCTCACCCTTGAGTAAGTTTATTATAATTATGACAAATACAGCACACAGATTTTGGCAATAAAAATGTTTTATTTTTTATTAAATAACTACAATGCAAACATTAACAGTATAAAAATAAAATACTTCTACTTCAACAACTGTTTCAGAACTATTTCTTCTATACAATTGACTAATTAGGGGAAAAAAAAGTTTGATGCCAATACTGTTACATCGAGAAATTGTCTAATTATTGCTGCGTACTAAAATTACCGGTAAAAAGCTGGTGCGAAGCAGACAATCAAAACTTTTGCAAAGTTTTTTGTTTATTACCATACCCTGGGTATTGTTGGTTTTTTGGCTGAAAAACCTCTGCCAGAGTACATTGTCTCAGTGTCCACGGGGGAGTTCTGGCTTGGGGATCTCCCCCCTCCTCCTTGCAACGACTTTGCTTGCAGCTCGTTGCTCTCTGTAAGGTGAGCTATTTTCATATGTCTGTGTAAATTTGTGGTGGTACCACAGTAGCGGACCACTTTATTACACAAATCGCACTAGGCACTGTCTTTTTCTGTTGTTGTAAAAAAGTCCACACCACACTTTGCTTCTTGTTTGGCTCTGCCATTGCTTTAGGTTCCGGCTGCTCTCTCACTCTCCTCCCGCCCTCTCTGCCTGGCAGGCAGGCTAAAAGTGTGCCTGAGGCAGACTCAGAAAGTAGCAGGGGACGCTGGGCGAGAGAGAGAGAGGGGGGTGCACTATTTGCGCAGAGAAGCAGCGCTTTGAGGAAATTTGTGGAGGAGCGAAGTATCGATCCCAGGACAATAGTATTGATCCGATCCAAGTACTTGCTTAGTATCGATAATATCGACATTTGGATCAATCTGCCCACCCCTAATGATGACAGTACCATTGTATCTGCACAGGCAGGTCAGAACTATTAGTGGTCAGTTGCTGTAGAAAATACTTAGGCTTACGCTTTTAAAAGCTTTACTCAGCTTTACGCTACGAAGTGTGTTTATGAAGAATAAGGTCGCGTTTGTTTAAATTGAAAAGGGTTCTAAAATGAACCCAGCCATCTTAAACATCTGGGATAAGCTGAAGTCTATGTCGATTTAGAAGTGTCCTGCCTAAGTCGTTTAAATACAATGGGTGGAGGATTTTTTGATGTGATGCCATAGCGAATGCAAGCTAAGCTATTATGGCCATTTAGGCTTTGGCAGATAAATTTAGATCTATACTTCTCAGGTCTATTAGTAAGGATAATGTTAATCAGAGTAATCGATCTGTGACCTACACAATCCGAGTGTATCGGTCAATAAAGCTCTGATCGGTTAAAATGCAATAAAACAATCCAATGGTTCAGATATTTGTCCCTGGATGGGTTTCCTGCTCTAGGGCCCCGCCTATGTTTAGACATAGACGTGACATTGGCCGCTTCCTCCCACTAGAGCGGCGAACCCATTACCACATATACAACTATTCACAAATGTCTATGCAGGTTCTGTGAATTGGGTTGAGTGAACTGTGACGTGAGCGGATTTGATTGGAGTGGGTATTACTCTGTTCTTAGCAACATGGCAGATAATACAGACAAAATTTACAGTGTTTCTCATTTAAAATTGGAGGTTTGGACGTCATTTGTTTTTATGAAGAAGGATAGAAAGATACATAAAAGCAACACAATTTGCAGACTATGTAGAGCAAAAATCAAATGCACTGGAGGTCCAACAAATCTTAGCAGTAGCATAGTGGGACTGATGACTCGGTGACGCTGGCACGGCAGGGTCAGAGGCGTACAGAATAGCAGGGTCAGAGGCGTACAGAATAAAATACAAAAGTTTTTCAATTGCAATTCGGCAATAACTTGGCAAAGTCCAATGCAATAATGGAGTCTACTGCTCATTATTTTACAAAACAATGTTCTGTGTGACAATCAGGTCACAGGAGTGTTGTCTAAAGCTAAACCTTCTAAAACTGTAGGCATGTAGTTCACTAGAGTTTCACCTGAGCCTGATATACTTGTTAATGGAGATAAAATACAAATTGTCAAATACAAAGTTCTACTTTAAAGGCCACTCCACCTGCTCCTGGATCAGAAACCTTCTGGTCAACCAACTGTAACAGAGTTAGAAATGCATTGTACCATGATAGTGATTTTCGCCTGTATATGAGCAACATAAGACATTTTGGATTTGGAGCCTCCTTTGGAGCTGAGGTGTACTGCAGGTCTGCTGTTCATTCTGTGCATAGTTTAGCTTGTGTGACGTGATGCATTGCTTTTGTTTTGTTGCGCAGATGCTGCACTTTGAGTGCACCGGAGCCTGACCGGCTGGTTTTTGTTTTCTATTTCTTAAAGAAAAATAAAGGTTTGTGAACTGCAGTTCCCGCGTGTTCCTTGACTGCCTAACCTCCGTTACACTGGTGCCGTGACCCGTTGATCTCCAAGATCAGCCTGACGCCGATCGCCGTGGATGCTGCGTGGAAGTCCAGCAAGCGTGCAGGATCAAGTGTGGTTAGAGTTGTCCTTGTGAATGGTTGGGCAGTGTTTATATCATTCCAGTACTGGAGCTTATTATTATTATTGTTTGTTATTATTATTTTTTTTTTATTCTTTTCATTCATTTTTATTCCTGGTAATACACAACGCAGATATTTGCCATTATGGCCGAGGAAGCAGAGTATAGTGATGTATGTAAGAATTTTGCAAGTCCAATTTTGCCTAGAGGGAGGGGTGTGTGGGGTCCATGGAAGCGTATAGATGGTGGTGGTGTTGGACGTGGGTTGGATGGTGGGGAGGAGGGTTATTCCCAGTCAGTGACTGACAGCGGTAGGGGTACAGGGTTAGGTCAGGACCCGGGTTGTGCTCCTGTTGGCCGGTCTTTAGGGGAGGGCCCTCTCACATCCACGCCCAGCAGCGTTGATGCTGCTGCTATCAGCCACCTCACAGACATGGTGGGACAGTTGGGTGCTCAGATTGGAGAGTCCATTGTAGCTAAGCTGTTGTCCGCTGGTGTAGTTAATGCAAGCGGGGCACATCAGAGCAATGCGCCACATACACACACAAGCACTGATTCTACTGAAGTTAGACACACGGACTCACATGTTACAGTACATGTAAAATCAGAAAAAGAGCCTAAGTTCTTTAGAGGTGACAGCTCTGACGAGTATTCAGTCCAGGACTGGATTGACATGACTAAAGCCCGGCGCACACGGGGAGGATTCGGCGCGCGCCGAATGCTCAGCGCCATCCGCGCGCGCTTATAGTACACCCGCACACGATGAGAATTCGGCTCACGTCTCGCTAGTAATTAGTTGATTTAATTTTAATGTTTTCTTATTTCCACAGCTTATTTCTGTGGAAATTTTAGGAATAATGAAAACAAAATGATGTAAAATGTGACAAAGTGAATATCAATTTTTCAATTCACACAAAACAAAACATGGAGAAGTTTTTGGAAAACATGGAGAAGTGAAACACCAAATACTACTTGTATATTTTTCAGAAGACTGTATACCTCATAGTAAACAAACTATTTTTATTCTTCATGAAGAACAATCATATATATATTTATAGTCAACTATGTATAATTGACTATTCCTTCCATGTGATTTGCCCATAAAAAATGTTTATCATGATATAGATTTAGGACAGGAAATTACAATTCCTACCCGTGTGCGCGAATTTTGTGGCAATTTCCTTTATCGCCTCTTCCCTCTTGTCCTTATCTTTAACATCGCCGAGACGAATGTCGAACAGGCAAGGATGGTCTTGACAAAGATCTACGAATTTATCTTCTCATAGTCTTCTCTATAGTCTCATTCAACAAGACGCTGCAGGCTGCCATATTATTGCGTCTTTGTAATAACGCATGCGCACAAATCATTTGTAGTGAGAAAGATGCTCACGAAATCGAGCACGATCGATATTTTGCTCACGGCCTCAAGTGACCAAATGCTCACGGAAATTTGCGCGCACACGGTGAGAATCTGCAATCGGCGCGCGCCGAATCCTCCCCGTGTGCGCCGGGCTTAAAGCTTATCTCAGAAGGCAGAGGTGCCCAGTAGATGAACAGGCTGAAGAGATCATGGGGAAGTTGATGGGCAAAGCGAGAGATGTTGTGAAGGTTGCCCTGCGCAGCAATCAGACTCTCAATGTGAGACAGAACCCCAACCTCATTTACGATGTTCTTCTTCAGTACTTCAGCGACACCTCGTCATGTCTCCCACTGTCAGACTTTTGCTCCACTCTTCCCAGACCCGGTGAGAGCCCAGTTGATTACTGGTTGAGAGTGAACAAAGCTGCTGAGCTGGCGGATGAAGGCCTTCGCAGACAAGGCAGGCGGATGGAGAACCAGAGTGAAGAGGTGGCACGCATGTTTGTTAAGTATTGCCCAGATCCAGAACTTTCCTCAGTTTTCAAGTGTAAGTCTATTCGAGTGCACGAGGAGTGCACAAGACATACAATTGAGAATTGACGACTACCAGAGAGAACTGAGAGCTTCCAGCAGAGGCGTGGAGCGCTCCCCGTGGTGGGCGACTCCAGGGTGGTCGTCGTGAGAATGCCTGTCGTGTCTGCAATGACAGCAAGCACACCACTGTCACTCACTGCAGGTCAGAGAGACTGTGTTTTGCCTGTTTCGCCCCAGGCCACACAAAGATGGAGTGTCCAGCAAAATCTTCCTCCGAACCTCAGTCTATGGTAAACTAGGAGACCCGTATTCAGAGGGAGACAGTATGGGTCACAGTTTAAACTCCCACATTGGAGATGTATCTGATGCAGAGTCTGTTTATGCATATCACAAAATCTCAAGTAATGATGCTCAAGTTGTCTTTCAGAATATGCACAAAGTTAATGGCAGTGGCAGTCTTTTCTACACACCTGTGATGATTGGTTATACGGTGAGCCTGAGTGCGATGCTGGACAGTGGGTCTATGGCCTGTACAATCAATGAGACTGCTGAAATGAAACTCAAAGAAGCTGGGGTCGTGACTGCTGATGATCAGTTCAGTACAGATGTTGTTCTGATTGGCTGTGGTGGTCAATGTGTCATGCCAGAGTCAGCTGTCTATTTGTATGTGTATGGCTGCAAGATGGTGGTGCCTACTCTCATTGTTCAAGGTCAGCATGACGAAATGATACTGGGCACTAATGTCATCAAGCACATTCTTCGCCAGTCCAAGCAGTGTGACGCCTATTGGAGAGCAGTGTCAGCCCCAAGTCCTGCTGGTTATTCAGAATCAGAGCGGTTTCTGTCAATGCTTGCTGGTCTGGACCGTTGGAGGGGTGAGAAAGTTCCCCACAAGATAGACACTGTCAGGAGCAACTCAGCTGTGTGCCTTGAGCCCGGACGTGAGTACTTGCTGTGGGGGAAGTTACCTAAGTCTGCAGCTGTGTCACCCGGTAGCACTGTGATGACTGAACTCACGTCGTGCCGCTCAGCACCAAGCGGAATCCTGGTAGCAAGAATGGTCACTTCAATGTGGCAAGACAGGTGGGTGCCATTAAAGCTCATCAACACATCTGACAGGCCTGTGTTAATAAGACGTAATGCTATACTAGCAGACGTTTTTCCCTGCATTGCTCTTGAGGACATGGATGACACACACACTGAGGTCCCACTGGCCAGCTGTTCTCTTTTAACCAGTCCCTCTGGAAATGATGCAAGATGTGCCGATGAAAGACTGGCATCAGTCGGTTTAAGTGGCATTGATGTAAGCTCCTGTGATGTGACTGAAAAGTGCAGAGACAGGTTGACTGAGCTGTTTGTGCGATATAATGACATCTTCTCACGCCATCATCTCGATTGTGGAGAGGCAAAGGACTTCGTCCATCGTATTCACCTATCAGATCACAGACCATTCCGTCTTCCTTTCAGACAAGTGCCCCCTAGTCAATATCAGAAGTTGCGTCAAGTGCTAAGTGAGATGGAGGAGAAAGAGATAATTAGGAAGTCCACCAGTGAGTATGCATCTCCATTGGTTCTTGTCTGGAAGAAGAATGGAGATCTTCGTGTCTGTACAGATTTTCGCTGGCTGAACAAACGGACTCTCAAGGATGCTCACCCGCTCCCTCACCAGGCTGACTGCTTGGCGGCACTCGGTGGGAACGCTCTTTTCAGTACTATGGATCTGACGTTTGGATTCTACAACATGCCGTTGCATGAGGACGACAAAAAGTACTCAGCCTTTATCACTCCAATGGGTCTGTACGAGTGCAATCGTTTGCCACAGGGTCTATACAACAGTCCCGGAAGCTTTATGCGCATGATGACAAGCATTTTTGGGGACCAGAATTATCTAAGCCTGCTTTGCTATTTGGATGATCTGCTAGTCTTTGCTCCTGATGAGTTGACTGCCCTTCAACGTTTAGAGATGGTGTTCAGCAGGCTACGCAGCCACAATCTGAAGCTTGTCCCCAAGAAGTGCTTTTTGTTGCGCAAGTCTGTGAGGTTTCTCGGGCATATAGTAGATGAAGCTGGTGTGTCTACTGACCCCAGTAAAATTGAGGGCATCGTGCAGATGACAAGCACTGACCTGATGGAAGCAGATGGTGTCACTCCCTCAGCTAGACGGGTCAGGTCTTTCCTGGGAATGGTCAATTATTACCAGCATTTTGTGCCCAACTACTCTGCTATTGCCAAGCCCCTCTTCTCTCTGTTGTCCGGACAAAAGCGCAGGAGTAAAGAGAAGCAGATGGTCAAACCCAGGTCTCAGGGCAGGAAGTTGACTGCTGCTGACTGGACTCTTGATATGGAGTAAGCATTCCACACACTGAAATCGTCGTTGGCTGAAACAGTTGTTCTGGCTCACCCTGACTTCACCCGACCCTTCATGTTATCTGTAGATGCCTCCCTAGATGGGATTGGCGCTGTCCTGTCACAGATAAAGGAAGGAGAAACCAGGGCGAGGCCTATTGCATTTGCCAGCAAGTCACTTTCCCAGTCCCAGAAGATCTACCCGGCACACCGGTTGGAATTCTTGGCATTGAAGTGGGCAGTCTGTGATAAGTTCAGCCACTGGCTTAAGGGCCATATGTTCACCGTGTGGACCGACAACCATCCGTTGACCCACATCATGACTAAGCCAAAGTTAGACTGCTGTGAGCAACACTGGGTGGCGAAGTTAGCCAGCTACAACTTTGACATAAAGTATGTTCCGGGTCCCAAGAACGTGGTTGCTGACGCCCTAAGCCGGGTGCCCTTTGTCAAGGAAAAAGTCAGTCTCAGACTGCTTCAAGAGCCGTACAGGAGGCTTCTGTCTGAAGTACAAGATGTAACTAATGACTCTGTTCAAGATGCCTTCCGCTCCTCCAGTTCCCATCATTGGACCCCAAGACAAGCTGGTGATCATGCTGAGATTGTCTCTGCTTCTGTGCATGTCCATGCCCAGTCCATCAAGATGGATGAGATATCTGCTGTCCTTCAGTCACACAATGAGTGGGATGCTGGAGCAAGAACCCGTGCCGTTGCAGCTCTGCACCATGTTCCACAGCTGGTGCCAGCTGGCCAAGATACACTGCCTGCTTATACAGAGTGTGTATAAGAGACAGAGCTTGTTCTTTGCAACGGTATACTCTACAGGGTTTCAAGAGACCAAGTGACAAAGTCAAAGCGTCACCAGTACGTGGTCCCTGAGTCACTTAAAGCTGTTGTCCTGAGCGGTGTTCACGATGATGCCGGTCACCAGGGTCAATTCAGAAGCCTTGGGTTGGCCAGGCAAAGATTCTTTTGGCTCAGTCTTGACAGAGACGTGAGAGACTACGTCCGCAACTACAAGCGGTGCATTGTCAGTAAGACCACAGACCCTGTTGACAGAGCACCCTTGGAGCGCATCACTTCCACCAGGCCCCTCCAGCTTGTTTGCATTGACTTCTGGACAGCGGAGGATAACAAGTCAGTCGATGTGCTAGTGGTGACTGACCACTTTACAAGAATGGCCCAGGCGTTCCCTTGCAGTGATCAGTCAGCCAAGCAGGTGGCGAGGGTCCTTTGGGACAAGTTCTTCTGTGTGTTCGGGTTCCCAGAACGTATACACAGTGACCAAGGGGCAAGCTTTGAGAGTCAACTGATCAGCAAGCTACTTAGAGTCTCTGGTATAAGGAAATCCCACACCACCCCTTATCATCCCATGGGCAACGGTAGTGTGGAGCGTTTTAATAGAACCCTTGGCAACATGATCCGTGCACTTGCTCCAGGTACTAAAGTCAACTGGCCAAGACATCTTCAGACACTGACATTCCTGTACAATTGCACAATTCATGAGACGACGGGCTATGCACCATTTTATTTTCTGTTTGGTCGGACACGTCTACCTGTTGATGTACTCTTCCGTTCTGTCCTGAATGATCCAGCTGTTGTCAGCTATGACAAGTATGTCGTGTCCCTTGAGAAAGATCTAAAGGATGCCATGTTGATAGCTCAGGAACATGCCACAAAGGAACAGCATCGTCACACTGAGCTTTACAACAGGAGAGTAAAAGGGCCCGCCATTGGTGTTGGTGACCGTGTGCTGGTGGCTAATAAGAAGGAAAGAGGCAAGAGAAAGGTTGCGGATCGCTGGGAGTCCACAGTGTACACTGTAGTGGAAAGTAACATTGAAACACACACTTACAAGATCCGCAACACAGTCTCTGGACAGGAAAGAGTTGTCCACTGTAATCTGTTAATGCTGGTCAATTTCCTGCCAGTTGATGATACAGGTGTGCTGACTGACCAAGTCACGTCTTTGTTTTCTGCTCAGCTGTCAGACCAAAGTGACGACTCTGTGTCAGTAGTACAAGGTTCCTTGCCTGATAGCGTGAGTGAGAATGATATGAATCTAATTCTAGCCAGGGACCACAGGCACACCAGCAAGACTCAGTGGCTGTTCCGTTGTCTATGGACCCTGAGGAAAGAACTGTTGAGTGGATTGCCCAGCCACCATTCCTTGAACCATCCCAGGTGGAGTCAACTGATGTTGTATACACAAGACCAGCTCTCCCCGTCTCTCAAGGTGCTCCGGAGAAGTCTGAAAATCGTGCAAGTGACAAGTCCAGTGCCTCTGACTTCCAACCTGTGACTGAGGCTGACATTAGTGGAGATGTTAGTAACATGGACCAACAGACTGCCAGTTGTGTAGTAGACACACTTACATATACGCAGACGGACGGACAGACTGTTATAACACAGGCTGACACCAGTCATACGCATAGCGCTGACACGGTAGATTCTGTTACTCAGTCTGAAAATCCCAGTCTATCCACACAACTGAGGTCTAGGTTTGGTCGTATTGTAAAACCAGTTAACAGACTGATTCAGACCATGTCCCGACAAGACATTGCACACACCCGCCCATCCATGCAGGCCGTTTGTGGGACAGTGGTTCGGATCTTTCATGATTAGACAAAGTAACCTGTAGTGTTCCTTTTACATATATATGATGGCATGTGATGTGATTAGTCACATGGAGATGGTTTTATTTTCTTATTTCCCTAGGGGTTTTCAGTACAACGTGTAGATGGGTCTTGTGGGGTGTACAAGGCACCCTGCTGCCAGTGGTTGGTTGGAGAGTTGCAGGCCTCTTCTTCCACGTCATCCTTTTTGGATACCTTTTTTTTTTTTTTTTTTGGCTTTCCTGTTTTGGTGGCCCTCTATCATGTGCTAGTGTTTGTGAAAGTGTACTTTGTGTTTCTGGATGCTGCTCAGATTTGGCGAAATTCAGGGGAGGTGGGTGTAACAGAGTTAGAAATGCATTGTACCATGATAGTGATTTTCGCCTGTATATGAGCAACATAAGACATTTTGGATTTGGAGCCTCCTTTGGGGCTGAGGTGTACTGCAGGTCTGCTGTATGTGTGTGTGCGCTTTCTCTACCCGATCGGAGAAATCTGTGCATTTCAGTCGGGTAGGTTCACTGTGGCAGCACTCCACATTTTTTTTTGATTTGTTGTGATAAGAACACGATTTTAGTTTGGTGGCTTCGGCGTATGATCTGTGTGGTGTTGTTTTGCGTGCATTGTGAGGGTGTGAGTGAACTTTGTGACACAGACAGAACGTTTGTTTCAGTTTTTGATTTAGCCACCAGTTTCTGCAGGCGGAGATTAGCGCGGTTGGCGCGAAGCTCCGCTGGCGGGTTCATGTTCATTCTTTGCATAGTTTAGCTTGTGTGACGTGATGCATTGCTTTTGTTTTGTTGCGCAGATGGTGCACATTGAGTGCACCGGAGCCTGACGGCTGTTTTTTGTTTTCTATTTCTTAAAGAAATGTAAAGGTTTGTGAACTGCAGTTCCCGCGTGTTCCTTGACTGCCTAACCTCCGTTACACAACCCCAACATGTGATGCTGGGCCCCCACCTCTCACCCACCCGAATGCTCAGCACCAGCTCCCCAAAAGGCTGTGTTCTGAGCCCTGTACTCCACTCGCTCTACACACACAACTGCAGATCCATCAACCCTGAGAACATCATCCTGAAGTTCGCAGACAACACAACAGTGGATGATTACAGACGGAGACGAGAATGCGTATGATGATGGTGACTCCACTTCCTGAAAGCCATTGAGGGCCTGCTGACCTACGCAGTGTCAGTGTGGCACTTAAGCTGCACAGTGGCGGACAAAAAGAGACTGCAGAGAGTGACTAACACTGCACAGAAGATCACTGGCTGTCCTTTGCCTCCCCTAACCACCATCTACCACTCCCACTGCCTCAACAGAGCTAGGAATATCACCAAGGATTGTACTCACCCTAGCTACCATCTCTTCAACCTGCGGCCCTATGGCAGGCACTACAGGGCCATACCTGCCAGACTCAGCTTCTTTCCACGAGCCTTCTCTGTACTGAACACATGGTTGATTTCAAATAAATAACATGCCATATACATCACAGCATATTTGCACTAATATTCATCATATCAAGTCTGTATAAACTGTAAATTTTATTTAACCACCTACCTCCACCACCTCTTTTTAACTTGTGTATCTGTTCACTGGCCCACAAAGATTCTTTTCTCACTGTAATTTATTGTCTTAGTAGTTATTTTTTATGTGTATGTTTACTTTTAACTTTATTATTATTATTTATGCGTGTACCTTAGATACAGCTTTAAATCTCATTGTACTTGTATAATGACAATAAAGGATTCCTATTCTTATATTGACAAATGTGTAAAAAAAAGTTAAATCTTGCAAGTGTTCATGCAATTCGACATAAGATGCCAGATGAAGCTGCAAAAATGTCTTAATTGTAAAAAAACATATGTATTTTCTGGTGTATATTGAAGATGGTGTTCGTCTTTCTTTCCAAACCACAGACAAAGACGTCATAATTTGGCGTTAAAAGGTTTAATGATCTGATCTGTAATTCAAATCAAAGTTACAAACAATATAAGAAATGTCAACGTGATTAAAAACCAAAGTATGAATGAACAAAGAAAAATAAATAAATCAATGAGGCAAAGTGCTTTGAAAACAAAATATAACCTCCTCTTGTAAAATAAAGTGAAAATGATAAGCAAAGTACCAGAAAAAAATGTGATCTCAATTAAGTAAAAGTACCAATAAAAAAATACGTTACCAAGTATGGGAGTCAGGGCTATACCTAGCATCCTGCCGATTACACAGGTATCAGTTCCAGGAGCGATGACTGACTCATTGTCTACAAACATAAGTTTTTATACAGCTTTATCTATGTCTACGTTAAAAAGTTCATCTACATTCTTTGTCTCTTCAGCAGGTGTCTTTACAAACTTACATCATCCATTCTCTTATCGTGGTGAGTTTGAGGTGGTTCTGAACTCCCCGCCCCATGTCTCTTGTGGAGACACAAGTACTCGTACTCGTAAGTCCAAAACTACGATGGCCCTGGCCCTGCAAAACACTTTTACGAATACAAAAACAAAATTACATTTCAGAAAACAATCTTACAAACTCTGAAACAAAAATACATTCATGAAAATAAATGTATATAAAAAACAAATATACAAACTCTGAAACAATAATACATTTATGAAAACAAATTTACAAACGCTTAAACAAAAATACAAGTATGAAAACAGATTTATAAAACCCGGAAACAAAATTACATAAAAAAAATTAAATTTACAAACTTTGAAGCAAAAATACATTTGTGACATTTGGAGAATTTTAATACCGTGGCTCAGACGGGTAGACCAGATCTGCTGTACCAGTTTCCGACAACCCACTGCCATTTCCATGAGACCTAGGACTGTTTGCGACACGGAAAACGGGACCATGAATGCAATCCAGTGGACCCCAGGCCACTACCAAACAGACTACTGCTCTGGTGCGTCCAGTCACATGTATGGCTCATACACTAACGACCAGCGGATTGAGTCCTGGTGGTTCATATTGTGATGCCCTGTGTGGCATCCTGAGTGTGTTCCTTCCTCCTCCTCTCCTGGGCATGGTCCTATTTAATTCTCCTCCTCTTCTCAGGGTGTGGTTTTCTGGTGTTTTCTAATGATTACTTGGGGTATTTATACCACTGCAGGCTGGTAATATGTTGGTCTTTCTGATCTCTCTCTGGTGGTGACCTATTCTGAGCTCTTCTGTTCCTAGTCAGGTCAGGTCAGGTTGGGTTTGGTTTGGTCTGGTTCAGTTTGATATTTCTTTGGTTGTCCTATGCTTTTGTTTCACACTATCAACACATGCACACCTACACTTGTCACTCATGCATACTCTACACCACTGATACCACTGCTTATACACATTCCATAACATTAATTACTTTATGATTGTTTACTTTGATTTAATTTGTTTCAATAAATATTGTTTGAACAAACGTCCATGGTGTGACCTCCCTTTTTTGCCATGACTCTCAGAGCTGGGTCATGACAATATACAGAAAGAGGAGGTAAGTGGCCGTTAAGTCATTTACCATTCATCCATTCATATGTACAGTATATGCTTCAAACCATCATTTATTTTATAGACTTATGTCGGGGCCAGTTTAAATCATGAGTTTTTCAGAAGAACTTGGATGAGTTTCTTGGATTGTGAAAGTAACAGGATCCCACTCTAAAACAGCATCATGTTCAGGAGGAGTGGCCATGACCTCCGATTATACACCACACAAGTAATATGGTAGATTGTTTATCTGTTTATTTTCTGTTTCTCTAATAAATGTTATATCTTTTGTTGAACATAGACTTGAGTCTAGAGAGTTGATTTCACATCAGACTGTCTGAACTGGATGCCTTCGCTGAAGCTTACCTAACAAGAGCTCCATGTGAGGATGTCAACATGCTGCAGTACCTGGATATTGTCATGGAGAGTGTGAAAAAGACAAAGTTTGAGAATGATGGATCAAAAATAGAGAGGCAGGGGGGAAAAACACACATTTTAACCGATAAATTAATAGATTGTATTAATCCCTCAGGAGTATCCTTTAGTGAATTATGGTAACAGCAATAGTGCTGAACATGGGATGAATAAAATAAGTACAAAACCAATTCAATAGATACAGGCAAGGGTAGAATTGAGGTATGTAAAACCTGAACATGTGAATGGTAGATGTTAGTCGATAAATAAATTAGTAGAATATAGATAGGTAGGTAGTTTAATGTTAGTAGATAGTAGGTAAAATGTCTTAATGTCTTCATGTAGGTTGTAGATAGAAAAATGATGATCCTTGGACTTCTGTACAGTACTTTATGCACTGCTTATGTGATGATCAAGATTTTTCTGCTGAAATTAAAAAAGCAAAGCTCATAGAAAGTTAGCACCCCCTAAAAACACTGTTTACATTGATTCATGTGGCTCATACAGCGATGGTTAGCGATGCTCCATTTACTTTGTTAAACATTATCCGACTGATGAGATGTCCCCTGTCTGTCCAAGCCGCGGCATTGAAAAACAACATAAACTGACCTCACGAAACTCAAGACCGTGTTAGTCTGGTCTTACACGGTCACCGCATAACACTGCTTGACTGCTGTCCATCTTGGTTGGTTCTTTTCCGGTTGGGAACTTACTTGGGATGTTCCCTTTCTGGCTGCAACTTGTACTTGTAATTTTGTTTCGGGCTTTTGTGTTTCGTCAATATGTAAACATGTTTCCGGAGTTTGTAAATTTGTTTTCACAAATGTATTTTTGTTTCAAAGTTTGAAAAAATAATGAAAAAAATGTATTTTTTTTAATGTAAATTTGTTTTCATAAATGTCTTTGTTTCAGTGTTTATACATTTGTATTTTCAATTCTAAATTTCTCTACCATTCCTTCTACCACCTGGACTCCCTTCATGATATCAGTGTGGGACTTTCTGCAAACACTTCTTCAAACAATAGCGTCTCTGTTCAGGCACTCAGCAGATGTTACGTTCTTATTTACAACTCTGAGAACTTATGGAGAAAAAGATTATTATGAGTAGTACAGCTTAAGTTTTATGATAGTCGACATTTTTTTATCACTATCACGATATTTGCTGGAAGGACCTGATGAGTTTAAGTCAAATATTAGTATGAATTTAAATTAAGTTTTAGCAAAGCATGAATTATTACTATTTTGATACGAACTAACTCCTTACAGAACAAATAATAAACCCTACAATTTGGATTGTGTGGTTCCTGCCTTTTTACATCATGGCCATCATGGCCGGGACTACAGATGAAAACTAGCCTTTGGCTAATTCTTTCTTATTTAACCATGTGTAATCATATATTTATGAAATTGCATTTTCCCCTCTTAAACTAAAACTGAAAAAGACTGTGAACTGTGTGTAGCTGAAAGTGGAGTTGCAAATGTTATAGAAGCTAACTGAAGCAAATCAGATCAATTGTTTAATATAATTATGAGTCATTCGTGAATCATATCGTAGCCAGTGAATCAAGATTTAAATCTGATATGTTATGAGGGCAGTGGTGGCCTAGTGGTTAAGGAAGCGGACTTGGGTTGCAAGGTCCCCGGTTCAAATCCCCCTACTGCAAAGTTACTGCTAAAGTACACTGAGCATGGTATCGTCCCTACACACTGCTCCCACTGCTCACTTTGATGATGGGTTAAATGCAGTGGCCAAATTTCGTTGTGCTGTTGTTCGTACTGTGGTGTGAATCACAATGACAAAAAAAGGAATTTAATCTTAATTTAATCTTAATGTGAGTGAAAGATTCACACCTCTATGTTATATTCAAATGAAGAAAAAGTGGGTGGTACTCACTGATATAGGACAGAGAGGCCCAGTGTGCAAGTAATGCTATTTTATTCAGACTATACTATCCATTCTTCATCTCTGTCAGTAACTGCCTGGACACCTTCAAATATAGTGGTTTGTCAAAAAAAACACAAATACTCAGCATTAAACCTCCATCCAGTGTTGAGTCATATGACATTTGATGTAAAAGAGCACTGCAGAACTGTAATACTCATGCTGTCTTTTCTCAAGTTGATCATACATTAACATTTACAACACAATACAGGGTTATTATATGTCAGGGTAAAAAAAGGGCACAGATAATAAACCCTACTGAAATGTTACACATGGGGATGGTTGAGGATACACATGGGGATGTCATTGGCATTGTTCAGCATAATCGGGTGGGCAGTTTTATCAACCCAATAATAGCATTTCATGTAATATCAGTGTGGCGGCACGAGTATGTTAGAATGTATAGATTTAATTCTATACATTAGTTGGTTGCCAGACAACGCGACTCAGGGAATTTCACCCAGAGGTTCTTATCAAATACCTCAAAAGAGGAAGACACACAGTTTCGATAACGAGGCGACGAAGGTTCTGTTACAATTTATATTTTCATTAATGCATTAAAAAAAAAAGAAAAAAAAGGTGTAAAACACTAAAAGTGAGACTTAGGGATAGCTTCCTCCGAAAGGGGTTCCCAGGAACACCACAAGTGAAACAAAACAGAAAATGCCTATTACATGCAAACGTAAGGCTTCCACAACCAGAAGGTCAGCACCTAATCGGAAAACCAGAAAAAAATTCAAGTTGACATTGTAACCAATTTTAAGTAAACAAAACAAAACAAACTCAATGCAAAAAGGGATATAACAAAAACACTATAGGAAAGGAAAATCAAATAAAGAAAAACAAACAAAAAAAAGTTTAATATATAATAACTGTATAATTTCCATGTGGGTCTCACACGCAGACGCACAGAATTAATAACTGCCTGCATTGCTGAAGGCAAAAAAGCAGCGATTAAGCCAATCAGCTAAGCAGAACGACACAAAGCAAACAAGGTGGAAGGCAAAGCAGGCCTAAACAACGCAAAACAGTGCGAAGCAGGGCAAAACAGTGCAAAGCAGGGCAAAACAGTGCAAAGCAGCAGTTGGTGTCTAGTGGGGTTTAATATTTTTCCCAAAAAATGACAAAAATCAAATCCAGGGAAAAGGAGCTATTTCCTGGGAAATCTGGGATTTATCTGTTTTTTTTTTAACTGTGCCTTGTGTATAGGCCTTATTTAAATATTGTAACGTCCCGTTGGACATATAGTAAAGTCTTGGCGCTGCTTACCAATTCCGCATTTATTGCGAAGTCTTACTCACATAATTTGGTCACTGTCAGCCCTAAGCACACCAATACATAGAGCAAACACGGACCTGCATGCTGCGCCTCTCCCTCTCTCACTCAGGGCGCACTCACACACTCCTGCTCCCACACTCCCTCGCTCATGCATCCACTTAGACGCATTCACAGACCATGGGAGTCAACAGAACTCTTTGGACAATTAACATTGAAACATAAATTAGGAAAGCTACAATATCATTCAAATATTCGTGCCAACCTGCATTGTATATAAAAATATTCCTATTTCAGGCTACAATTACTGATGCTATTCAATAGGCCTAGATAACGTTTCATCTCCACAGCACCTATAAAGGCTCAGCCACTTGTGTTGTCTTGGGCGACATGATCCTTTCTTAATACATTAGGCATGTATTCTAAAACTAAGTTCATAGTTGTAGGCCGAAGCAGCTGCAAAAGAGAAAAAAAAAAAAAAACACTCGGACGTGCCCTTGCTCGCACTCTCCTCTAGAAGCAGCTGGGGAAAAGATGCTGCGCAAGACTCTTTGCCATCTGCATTACTGTATGACAACAAATAGACGCACGTCACTTTTTTTCCTCCCAATTTTTCCCAGGTCCCATTTTCACATTTCCCGATTCCGGGGAAATGGTTCTGGTCGCATTTCCTGGGAATCTCGATTCCCGGGATTAAACTCTAGTGTCTAGTTAGCCATCTGTTCCTCCAGTACTAGTCCGATCAGGCAGACCCACATAGCATTACCCGGGGCAGTGGTACACACCGCTGAAGGGACGTGCACAGCAGCTTATCGACCCGTGGATGGCTCCAACAAGTGTGAGCGTAGTTTAAAGGAGTATGAAACCAAATAGACTCTGCCATAATCAGGAAATGGACGTGATGGATACCATAAAGTGATGTGACCCAGTGAGCAAGAGAATGGTCAATACTCTACGCTCCCCTTTTATATGCCTGCTGTGTTACCTACATCCTGTTACAATACGCCCCAATTAAATAAACTAAGGTGAAAGTAATACCAAAGTCCAGAGTCAATGTTTCACCTGTAACGTGAATTTTCAGATCTCATCACTACCAAATCAGCATCATTAGACCCATCATCATCTAACTAAAGCTGCTCAGCGGATTGAGGAGGAATAGGAGGACAATGTAATGGATCCACCCCAACTGCAGCCTTCACCGAAGAACGATAAACCTGTTGGGCCCTCGTTAGATCATCCCTCAGGGCAATGGTGTAAACTGAGCCTCCATTCCATGGTGCCCTTAAGACCTGGTACACAACTGAGGATCTTATGGCGACCCTGTACACCAAGGTTAGGTTACCAGATCAACTGACCCTAGTTCAGCGGAGCATTTTGACACAGATGGTCGTGGTTTCTCTTAAGGCGCTCTGCAGACACTTTTAGGCACTCATGAGCACCTTCAAAAACCACCTGCAAGCGTCTTTTGTAGGGATGTCCGATATATTGGTCCACCGATAAATATCGGGCCGATATGATCATAATTTTTAATATTGTATCGGGTTTGCCACCAATATTCATAATACAATGCTGCAATGTCGCGGCCTCAGCAAATACACTAGACTTCCTGATGAACTGAGTCAGCAGCACTGATACGGCATGATTAATGATGCCATTTAAAGAGACAGCTACAACGAACAATGCTACAGTAAATGTCCATGGTCTGGAGTTTTTTGTGGATAAAAACTGTAATTCTTAATGACTGCAAGTAACTGATCATGCGAGGGTGAGGGTAATTTTTCAATATTTTTCATCATAAGGTGTTTCTTATGCAGCAAAGTTAAGAAAAACAACACTATCAAATGCGGTAAAGAACAGACAAGAGCAAAAGCAATCAGACATGGAGTTCACGTCGTGGAGAAACAGCCATTCTTTCCCGTTCAAACCACTGTTTTTTCTAAAAGTGTGGAGTTTCTGTATCCGGGCTATGTCCTCAATAATCGTATTTTTATCGTAAATAAGTATTTGCCAGTGAAACGCCGTTCGGTGTCTCTCATGTGTTCAATGAGAAGAGTCGTTTACAATTTGACAATGCTGAAATGTTTTATCTCATTAAAAAGGGCTTTTTACTCTTATACTGCAGTTGTTGTTGTATTGCTGTTTCTATCTGTGCCCATTCACATTGCCTATGGTTGTGAGAGCTGAATGAGCCCGGCTTATAATGTTAATCAATGTTTTTGGAAAGTTATTCTGTCCAAAACTAGACATTTCTTGTTTACATCAAATGCTGCACAAATTATGATAGGACTGTTTCAGACAGAATGGTAAAAAATAAATGCATAATTTTTCCATAACTTATATTGAAGTAGTGTGTTTATGTTGTACACAGTTATTTAAAGAGTGCATTAAGTCTGGTATCACACTAAGTCAGGGGAAATTAGCCGCCTGTATCGGTTCATATCGATTTCTTATTCTTTTATATTGCTATCGGAAATTAAGTGTTTGGGCAGGGTTTTGGCCCTGGTCTGAGTGTATTCGAGCTCGAACAGCAAATCTTGAAAACCACTCTGTGACCAAGACCTGAGCTACTGTGGATGCTTGCTGATCACAAGTAGGGATAGCCCAGGTGTATTTACTGAAGTCATCAGTCATTGCCAATATGTCTTCCATCCTATTACGACTTCAGCTCCAAAACAGTAAAATTAATAGCAAGGATCTCATTGGGACGAGAAGCCAGTAGGTGTCCCATGAAACTGTGAGTGGCTGGCTGGTTAACTTGGGCCATCTGGCACGTCGCACATGCCTGGCACCTCCTTGCCACCTCAGCAGACATACCAGGCCAATAATGTCTGTCCTAAGAGTTCTAGCGTCCTCTCAACCCCCTGATGACTATGCCCTTAATGGACTTCAGTTAAAACAGTCTTTAAAACTGTTGTCAACAATAACTGCAACACAGCCTCAGCTCCATCTGACCGGAAGATGTGTCGATACAAGAAACCATCCCTTTCAACCAACTGATCCCATTGCCAAAGCAAAACCGAGGTTGTTTGGGATAACTCTCTACGCTCCTCCTTACTTGGTTGCGCTGCTTACATGTCCAAAAACACAAAACCTCACAAATTACGTATCGTCGTTTTGTTGAAGTGTGGTAATTTCAGATGGAGGGTTATGGGGTAAGGTTGCAACAATGGCTTGAATTGCCTTTACCTTGTCCAACTGCAAAGCCTGCTGCAAAGGGACCACATGCTGTAAATCATATGCTGGAGGGGGATGCTGACGAGAAAGAGCATCAGCGTTCCTGTTACTTCACCCTGCACAGTAATTGATGTCAAAGTCAAAGGATGCAAGCTGGGCTGCCCAACGCCGTTCAGTGGCCCCAAGCTTGGCAAATGACAAATAAATGGGTTGTTATCAGTGTAGGCAATACATTTGTGGAACCAACAAATACTCCCTAAACTTTTCCGTCATTGCCCATTTCAGCATCAAAAACTCCAATTTCATAGAGCTATAGTTATGCATATTCTGTGGGCCTCAACCCACGGTTTGCATAAGCTTTACAGTTGGCCGAACCTTTCCATTCTGTTCCTGTGCTAACACTACTCCAAGCCTACTATAACTAGCATCAACCCCAAGGATGAATGACAGGTTGATGTCAGCTTATGCTAGCACAGGTACAAAGGTAAGACGAACTTTCAATGTCTCAAAACTGACTTTCCTTTGAATGAAGGACACTTTCTGTCTTGAGACCGCGTCTGTCTAGGGCCAGACAGTTGCTTCACCTCATTCATGTTTGGGTGAGTGTGTGTGTGTGTGTGTGTGTGTGTGTGTGTGTGAGAGAGAGTGTCCAAGTTTAGGTGTGTGTATGTATCATCCCAAGTATAGTTGTGTGTGTCTTCCCATCTCTGTGTGTCCTTGTGGTTTCCATGTAGGAGCTGTCTGACCGTTAGTTACCTCTCCGTGTACAGTCTGATAATGCTAATTACTGAGGTTGGAATTTTCCATCTCCTCTTTGTTGTTCAGCACACTCGTTAATGAGGTATATATATATATATATGAAATAATTCTTTCACTTTCCAAAAAAACAATGTCTGCTCTCAATTGTGATCATTTGATCCACACGAAGGCAGAGACAGAGGTTCTGTTACAATATTTATATTTTTATTAATATGTGACAAACTTGTTTTGTAAATGTGGGCTATATAAATAAAAATTGATTGATTGATTGATTGATTGATTAATACATTAAAAAAAAAAAAAAAGACTAAAAGTGAGACTTACGGGACCAATCAGTGCTGAGACCTAGTGAAGGGATGGCTTCCCTTGTGATGTTCCTGAAGAGGTCCCAGGAACATCACAAGTGAAACAAAACAGAAAATGTCTACTACATGCAAACATAATACAAGGGAAGGGGACACCACCACCAGAAGCCCAATCCACCAGAATCTCAGCACCTAGTTGGTAGACCAGCAAAAAAAACAAAAGTTGACAATGAAACCAATTTTAAGTAAACAAAATAAAACACGCTCAATGCATAAAAAGAGATATAGTAACAAAAACAAAAAAAACAAACAAACACAAAAACAACGGGAAAGGAAAATCAAATAAAGAAAAAAAAAGGTAGGACTGTACAATTTCCGTGTGGGTCTCATCCACAGACGCACAGAATTAATAACTGCTTGCCGTGCTTGTCTGGTAAGCAATGGCTAACAGCGCAGTGCAAACAGCAAGGTGGAAGGCAAAGCAGGGCAAAACAGTGCAAAGCAGGGCAAAACAGTGTAAAACAGTACAAAGCAGCAGTTGATGTCTACTTAGTCGTCCGTTCCTCCAGTATTAGTCCGATCAAGCAGATCCGCATAGCATAACTCGGGGAACCGGTACACACCACTGAAGGGATGTGCACGGCAGCTTACTGGCCCGTGGATAGTTTAAAGGAGTATAACACCAAATAGCCTCTGCCATAATCCAGAAGAAACGTGAGTAACGTCCGCTTCCTGTTATCGTCACGGACGCAGACGTGACGCAGCCCGGTGAGCAAAGAGGATGGTCAATATGCTACATTCCTGTTTTATATGCCTGCTGGGTGTAGCGATTGGCTGAGACTACGTCACCACTTAAGACTAAAATATATCTCTGCGGTTACCTACATCAGTAAGAACATTTGTTTTGTCTATGATACTGAAAACCCAATAACTCTATGCCTTTGATTAGCCAATTGATGTCAACAAAAATAGTTCTGTGGGAAAAAAAAATGTTTGCAGCATTACAGCTCATTAATTTAATCTTCTCCTCGTACAATGTCATGGATTTCTGTGTGGTTGTCTGAAAGTAGTGAGGACCCAAATGCAGGAACTGGCAAGCTTCTCTTGAGGGCAGGAAATCACGGTTTTATTAACAAAACTAGCGGAACAAAAAAAAAAGAAATCACAAAAAGGCGAAGCAGGTACAAAGCATGGCATGACAAAACAGAGCATGGAATTCACAACAGGATTTCAAATGACAAGATAACACAATGGGTCATGGATCAAGAACCAATCACAACTAAAACACTGACATCCAACACTTAACAACTGACCATGATCCGACCTTACTGAATGAGGGAGAGGGGTATATACTCTATACACAGGGCACCAGGTGACACAAGTGAGACTAATGACAGAGGCGTGTGAGTGTGATCACACTCACCTGTGTCCTCACAGGAGGAGACAGACAGACCTGACATAGAGTGGTTTGTACAGAATAGGATTTAATATTTTTCCCAAAAATGACAAAAACAAATCCATGCCGTAGCATACCATACCACAACTGGTTGTGGTATTCACAACTGGAATCCCAGCTTCTGGAAGTTTCCACTGACAGCAGTTTAAAATTGCAGTGGAATAAACTGGACCTGGCATCCTTCTGGGTCCTTGCCTCAAAAGAGTACCCACATCTTGCACAGAGGGCTGTGAAACTCCTGCTGCCATTCACCACTACTTACCTTTGTGACCAAAGAGCCGAAACAGACGCTGGAGGCTACTCTCAGAATGAGCCCTTCCCCATCCCACCCAAACTGGATCTGATTGTGTCTCAGAAGCAGGCCCAAGTGTCTCATTAAGAGGGGAAGATGTAAAAAGAAAATGAATGAATGAATGAATGAATAAAATAAATTTTAATGATCCCCATGGGGGAATAGAACAGTTCTAGCTTGTTGTAGTTGTTGTGTAGTTGTTGTTTTGACTTGTTGACTGAAAAATACAAAAAGAAACATAATTTGATTCTTTTTTTTTTTTTTTAAAGGCCACTGTCATTAGTATTCAAAAAATATTTACAGTTGAATTAAAGAAAATATTACTTTGAATATGTGTTACTTTTGATCACTATTTTTTATCTGCTGATTCATATGAATACATTTTTTATTTGATCTTAAATTTGGTCTTTTGTCTTTATTATTAATAAGCCTGATGTAAGCCTTCAGATTTTCTTCGCTTGATTGTTTATGATTCACAAAAGTTAGCATTAACAAAAAAATCTTTGTTGTGATCACAATTCATCATGTCATGTTATTATTGATTAAAATGTACTAATTTTTAGCTTGTTAAATAAATTCCCTCACAGTTATCAAGTTATAACTAAATACAAATGTGTGAGAACAATTAAATCTAAACTGTGATTATTAAGGGCCCCAGGTCACTCGACACTGAAAAAATTGGGCCACGGTGCCAAAAAGGTTAAGAATCCCTGCTGTAAATAACTATATACTAGTTCTTCACATCTATAACAGGAGATGCAGGAAACGGGCCTCTGGCATCATGAAAGACCCCACCCTTCACTTTTCTTCAGCCTCCCCTCAGGCAGGAGGCAGGATCTCCACGCTGAGCAACAGCTTCTTCCTCGTAGCTGTCAGACTGTTGAATCCTGGAGGGAACCTCTAATGATATTGTTGCCTCAATCCCCCACCAAGAATTTCATGCAACTGTCTGTACATGACTTTCTGCCTAATGTGTCTCTTGCCTCCTCTGTTCTGTTCTAATTCTCCTATTCTCTCTCTCTTCTCCCTCTCGCTTTACTCTTGCCTCATTCCGGAACCAGAGTATTATTTCGTTAAAACATTTTCGATAAAAAAGATATGTATGTATCTTTTTTATATGTATCTAATATATACATATATAAATGTACTGTACAAACACTGTCACTTGACCTATCCGAAAATCACAGAATGTGTTCTTCAGTCTAAGCTATCTACTATATGAGCTGAAAGCTAAGAATGCAAAAACTTGTGGCTGGGATATTGACCTTTGTTTCTTACGGAAGTGTATTGCTGCCACACTTAGAAAAAAAAAATTGCCTCAGTATCACGTTATAACGTGATACTATCACGTTATAACGTGATAAGTTTCACGTTATAACGCGATACGTATCACGTTATAACGTACTTCCGTAGTACGGAAGCGCATTGCTGCCACACTTAGAAAAAAAAAAATTGGCTCAGTATCACGTTATAACGTGATACTATCACGTTATAACGCGATACGTATCACGTTATAACGTGATAAGTTTTACGTTATTTCGTGATAGTATCACGTTATAACGTGATAAGTTTTACGTTATTTCGTGATAGCATGAGAGAGTCAGATCCGTTCTTCCTTGGTGTTATGTCCTGTCGAATAGTTAGAATAGACACACACACGATCAGCGTGAGTTTGTGCAGACATTTAAATGGAACTCCGACTAGAATACAAGAGTACATGGTCACTCCTAGCAAACCTAACACGTGCAATGCATTTTGGGTAATGTGGTTTATTAAGATGACACATAACAACACATTCGGTAGAATGCCATGTGTTTAAAATTCTGTCCGCACACTGACAAAAATCTCACCGCCAAGCATCAAAATACTGTAGCGTTCTAAATTAATATTATGTTCATTGTTCGTAGAGTTCTATGATTTCCCATAGTCTGTGCATCTGGATGAACGCAGCAGCCAGGGGCGGGGGGAGCAGAGTGGAAGAGAGCCTGAGTGAGAGTGTGAGAGAAGACGCAGCAGGTCCATGTGTTCTGTGTATTGGCGTGGTAACAGCTGACAGAAACCAAACTTTGTAATTAAATCTTTGCAATAAATGCGGGATTATTAATTAATGCCTCGACAAACATTACACGTCCGACTGGACGCTACAAAACAATTTAACTGAACCCTGTAAACAAGACAAAAGCCTCGACAAACATTACACATCCGACTGGACGTTACAAAACAATTTAACTGAACCCTGTAAACAAGACAAATCCGTGGAGGAGGATTTAAGTTTAACATTCGCGATACATACGTATCGCGTTATAACGTGTTACTATCACGTTATAACGTGATACGTATCGCGTTATAACGTGAAACTTATCACGTTATAACGTGATAGTATCACGTTATAACGTGATACTGAGCCATTTTTTTTTCTAAGTGTGGCAGCAATGCGCTTCCGTAGTTTCTCATGAAATCGTCATAGTTGTCATAGTTGTTATAGTTGGGCCAGTTAGTGGCCTAGTGGTTAAGGAGGTGGACTTGGGTCTTACCACTGAGGCCCACTGAGCATTGCACCGTCCCCACTCGCGGCTCCCCGGGCACTCAAAGATGCCCACTGTTCACTTTGGTGATGGGTTAAAAACAGAGGTCACATTTCGTTATGTGCAGTGGTGTGAATATCAATGTCACAATGACAGGGAGTTTGCTTTCCTTTCCTTACATTTCAATACTTAGCTGTCGGTTCCTTATATTGCCTAAGGATGGCAGCAATGCGATGCTGCCGTCTCTCGTCTACCACATCTACCGAACGAAAAAGTAATCTCAGTGTCTCCCAGCAACACTGTAGTAACGCGGTGATTTTTCTCCATACTGCGTTCAGAAAGTGTCCAGGAATGAATGGAAGTGTGTTGACTACACTGCTCTGAGCACAGTAGAGTCCTGACAGCGGAATCCAAGGTTGCGCAGGTAGAAACGTCTTGACTCAGAAACAGTCGTAACAACAGATAGTAGCAAAGGGAACGTGAACGTATGTGTGTGTGTGTGTGTGTGTGTGTGTGTGCTAATATAGTCGCTGTGTTAGCCCTCATTGTTTAAAAACTAATACATACAGAAAGTATGGCTTACGGGGCTTATTATTCGTATCGTTGAAGTGTTTGTATATATTTTTTATTCATTTGTATTTTTTAGCTTGTAAACCTTAAAAAAACATTTGTTTAAGCCAGCGGTTGGCTTGTTAAGTCGAGATAATATGTTGGGCGCTAACTCGCTACTTAATGCTGCAATGAGGCCCTCCTGAAAGTGTTGTTATTTATATATATATATAAATAACAACAGTTTCAGGAGCCAACACCCTCATTGCTGTATATATATATATATATATATATATACTGTATATATATACTGTATATATAATATATTTTTATTTTTTTTCTCATAAAAGGCGCAAAAAGTCAAGGTGTGTATTTAAGATATCCTGCATGTAAAAAAATAACAACATCAGCAAATTATCTTATTTGATTAACTCGAATATTGCAATTACTGTTACTAATAATACATAAATAACCCGTAAATTGTGGTTGTTGACGTCCACATGTCCTGCAATAACGTTGTTTTGGTAACGTTATTGCAAGAATAGCAAATTGTTAATTTTTTTTTCGCCGTGGTTTTTATTTATTCGCATTGTATTTTACCTTATTTGTTTTTAATCTGGTGATAAAAATATTTTTAAATGAAGAGAAATGTAATTACATATCACATTTCAGGGATTTATAAACTACCAATAATAATATTTCTTATTATTGTAATAAAAAGTCAACTCTACTACTTTTTAAAAAATGCAGTTACTGTTTTAGGAGTTGTGTGGCTGATGTGATCTATATAATCTATATTATCAATGAATAAATGTCCAATAAAGAATTAATTATTCAAACACAGTCCTTTATCAACATGTTGATAATTGAAGCTTGTCTTTGATAAACAGCAGGGAGTTGGGGCCCAGCAGATGGGGCTTTTTGACAGGTTAGTGGGATGGCTGTGGCTGAAGAAGGAGGTCAACATACTGTGTTTGGGTCTGGACAACAGTGGAAAAACCACCATCATCAACAAGCTCAAACCCACCAGTGTAAGCTCAATCCTTACCCCATATATATATATATATATTACGGATGTCTGAGATTAACATTAATGATATCTGATATTGCCCTATCTCTAAATTCCTCATACTGATATTAACCATTACCGATATTTGCAGGTCATTCCCCCTGTATTATTGTGATACCAGACTAAAGGCATTCTATAAATAACTGTGTACTACATAAACACTCTACTTCAATATGGGTTATAGAAAATCACATTTCTCTTTTAACATTTAGTCTGAAAAAATCCTAAGATTCTTTGTGCAGCATTTAATGTAATCAAAAAATGTCTAGTGTTGGACAGAATAAATTCCCAGAAAAAAAAAAGATTGACATTATACACTGGGCTCATTTAGTTCTCACAAAAATAGGCAAATACAGACACAGGTAAAAACAGCTGCAGTCCTCTTTAAACATTCAACAGCCCTCTTTGATGAGTGAAGAAACATTTTAGCATCCTCACAAAGTGAAAACTCTTCCTGTCAATGACATGAGAGACAGCACAGGCTGGCGTTTCACTGGCAAATGTCTCATAAATACATTAATTTTACAAATATGAATATGATTAATCATAACAGCATGACTCGAGAGTTACTCCACAGTTACATATATATACGTGTGTACAGCAACAATGATCAACAATAATTCCTCTTTCTTCAATTCCTTGTTCATTTTAATGCCTTGTTCCACTAAAGATTTATCGCCTGGGGGAAATGACTTTTAAATGGACAAGAAATTAAAGAAAGAGTGGTCTAATAATTTTTTTCCATGAATTTATATATACACATATATGTATATATATACACATATGTCTATATATACACATATATGTGCTCTTTTAATTGTTGCTTCTGCTCACACTTTTTTAAATAATTTCAAACCTAGGCCCAGGCACAAGATATTGTTCCAACTATTGGTTTCAGCATAGAGAAGTTTAAAACCTCCAGGTAAATCTGAATTTTCAGTTATTTCTACCAACATTTTTAAATATTTTTTGACACATGCCTTGATGCTGTTTTCTTTTCCCTTTGTTCCAGTCTGTCCTTCACAGTGTTTGACATGTCTGGTCAGGGCAGGTACAGGAACCTGTGGGAACATTACTACAAGTACGTCAATTAATGCTGCTAAAATATATGTTTGATTAAGTTTGAAAACAAAACAAAAAAATAAAAATAAAACAAACCTTTTGTGGACATCTCTTCTTTTTGTCCTCAGGGAAGGCCAGGCCATCATATTTGTCATTGACAGTGCTGACAAACTAAGGATGGTTGTTGCCAAAGAAGAATTGGACACTTTGTTAAATCATCCAGGTAACTTGAACTTTCTACTTTAGTTTCAATGTTGTTAAAAAGGTTCTGTAGTTAAAAAACTGCTAATTTCTGCACCTGGAGTCAGGTGCGTATACTGTTATCACTATTCTTGTAATGTGAATTTATGAACTGACCCACCACCTCTCCAGTGTTAATTTCAACATAATATGCACCAAACTTTGTCTACTTTTGTCTGTTCTCAGATATTAAACACAGAAGAATCCCAATTCTGTTTTTTGCAAACAAGATGGACATCCGAGACGCTCTGTCCTCAGTGAAAATCTCACAGCTGCTGTGTTTGGACAAAATTAAAGACAAACCCTGGCATATATGGTATGACTGTTGATGACAAGTATTCTCTGTGGTTTTTTACCCAGTATTGTTTATAACAAGAACACAACATTACTGTCACTTGCGTTCATGTGCGCCACGGATATTATAAAGGTGTCTGTCTGACAACTGACTTTTGATTCTCACGTTTATCATGAATTCAATTAAAAAAAGTTCCATCAACCATTGCTTTACAAAAGGTGCTGTTTTTAGAGTGGGATTTAAAGGAATTAATCAAACAATCATTTCAGCCATAGCTTTGGTTCGTATCGTTTGGACTTGACTTTTTATCTATGTTTCAGCGCTACAGATGCTCTGAGAGGAGATGGTCTACAGGAAGGAGTGGACTGGATTCAAGGTACCTAGTCAGTCAGTCAGTCAGACAGTACTGTCAGCCATATGCAGTAGTGTCGCTGTCTCACTGTATTTTGACAGTTTGGCTGTACTGTGTTTTTATTACACTGATTTTTTTTTCTCACTTTCCCTCTTTTTCTGTACCCAGATCAGATCAAGTCCTTAAGAATGTGATGAAATTACGCTGGGATTATTTTGGTATAGGGCTGAACATGAATAAAGTTAGATGAATGTACACGCTTCAGTCTTGGATTATTTTCACTCTTGTTTCCAGTGTAACAATAATTTTTAATAGATCCACTGTGAAGAGTTTTACGTTATATTTGAGAAAAAATGTTCATTTATCTTGTCTTTTAGAAACATGAGTATTTCTGTCAGCAATTTTATTTTTTAATCGAAACTAAATCTAAAATAATTAGTTTCATTCTGTTGAAGTGGTCTAAGTCACTGCAGCTGTTATTACTTTGAATAAAAAGAATGAAAAGAATTGTGGAGATACTGTCGAGAATCACATAAAAAGATGTCACATAAGGCCACGCCTCACATCAATCTGGTCTCTTTTCTTGTGTTGGGAATCTCATAGCTTTACTTGGACAAGTGGAGTGTTCACTGAAGAGAACTTCAGTAGGGCACTGATTTGCATGAGCTGTTGTTTATTTTGGTATGTACCTTTTAGGGACAATGGTTTCTGTTTGCTTTGGCAGTGAGTTGTTGGACGTGTTGGTTAGCACCATGTGTTGGTTAGCACCATGGTTAACTATTTCCTTTCTCTCTTTTTCAGGTTTGTTGGGTTGTTTGACTTGTAGTTTATGTATTGGTTGCCAATACTGCTTTAGGTTTATTCATTATTCTTTGAGATCAATGGAGTCACCTAATTAATTAAGGTTCTTTTTTTGACACTGGTTTAACCTCAGTTGCCAGGTTGTTTAAATGGCACAGAATTTTCTTTGTTAATAATTCAAGTTGACGATGGACAAGTTTCGATGTTCCTCTTGTCCGAATATTATGGACGGACTGGATGCGCACAATCGTTGCACAGAATGCAACACATTCATAACGCAAAATCTAATCCTTGTTCTGTCCCTGCAGTGTCTGGCAGTGAGACAAGCACATTTGGCAGACATGGAGCATACATGATGCAGCTTTTTAAATTAATTCAGGCACAAGGTAAACAGTTTTGTCAACAAAAAAGCAAAAGAAGGCTTTACATTATAAATCTGATTTAGAATGTAAAGTGGATCAACTCTCGGCAACGTTGGTAGTTCCATGTGGAGCATCATCTACCTCTGCTTGCGAGTTCTTCCTTAACAGTAGCAGTACAGATAAGCTCTATAAAGGAGAAGCCTGCAGTGTCGGCTTCCTTGCCACCGTCTGCCTCTCATTGTCAGCCTCTTGATCAGGACAATGTGAGGTCTGAGGCTGCCTCAGACACACTTTCGAGGTGTCCCCCTCAATTACAACAATACGTTGAACTGCATCTAGAGAGTGATGTTGTTTCTGAATGCTCTGACGATTCTGCATCGGTTGTGAAGTCCACATTAAAGGCAATGCTGGCCCCACCACTCTAATTGTTCCACAGTGTAGCTATTTTACATCTGTCATTGCCTCAGCTTTAAAAGCTGTAAAACCTGCCGGCCCTGCCCAAATGTCTTGTATGATAGCAACAATGCAGGACCCAAATGAGGTTGACTTAGGAAACATGCCGGTAGTTAAATCAACAGGTCTTTGAACCAGCAGAGCAGGAGACCTTGGGCTGACGTGTGTTTGTTATTGAGTGTTGTTCCACAGCCCATTGTCTTCAACAGCAGCTGCCCAGTTATGCAACTGGCATGGTAGTGAGCTACTACAGACAAGGTCCCATCCTTTTCAACAGGCAAGTCCTTCCCGACAGGCGGAACCTTCCCAGCAGGTGGTCCTTCCTGCCGACAACGTTGACAGACTGCATCCTCACAGGCTGATGATACATATTAGGGCTCGAAATATTCAAAGTCAACCAAGAGAAAAGCCTAGTGACTCATGTTCAGGACACTCATTTAATTGGCATCACCCTGAATTTGAACACACCACCAGACAGTAAGTACAATTTTAACAGGTGTGAGCAAACTTTGTGTTGGGGGCTTTCAACATTATTTCTCTCACCTCCAGCTGTTTTGATACCGGGCTGCACAGAAAGAAAAAATAATACACATAATTTGTTTGATTTTATTAACCGAGTCGTAATGATGTTTTATTTTGAAAAGTGGCTGGATTCTCTCTATTACATCTGCCTCGCATGACGCATGTCAAATCCTCGACACCGTAAGTCACCTGATACATACATTGGTTATTGGCTGTACAGTATCTATGATGATGTCATGAGTCTATGAGAGTGTTTGTTTTTCCACACCAGTGAAGTGGAGTCCAGTCTACAGACCTGTCGGACCTTACATTTGATAATTGTACGTACAGACCTCAGGGCAAAGTCCTGTCTTCAATGTGTTACATTGTCTACTTTATCTACATTATATATATATTTATACTTACAGTGTCATGTAAAGTATTTCTCCCCTTGCTAAATTCTTTGCACATTCATCAATAAGATATACAAATAAATACAAAAGGCAGTTTTAAATATTTTTATTTACCCCAATGTGAAAGACTTGTGTTGACTCTCTCACACTGCCGTGGAGGAATTTCGGCCCACTTTTCTTTGCAGAATTGTTTCAACTCTGCCATATTGGAGTATTTTCATGCATGGACTACCCATTTGAGGTCACCACATCTAGAGTTATACATGATCTTTGACTTGGACACTTAAAAAAACTAGAATTTTTTTTTTTATTTTTAGCCATTTAGAGGTAAACATGCTGCTGTTGAGGGCCAGCAAAACCTTCTCTGCTGGCCTGAACATACTTGGAAAAACACATTCAGCAAAGATAAATTGGTCGACGGAGTGATTGAAGTTTCATGGAAGAATGAAAGAAGGATGGATTTTCTTATAAAGAGGCATGGGTACGGTTCCATGTTGGTGAGTGAAAACATTTCATTAGAATTTTTAATAGGTTTTGTCATAGTGATTAGTTATTAAATCATTTGTAACAAAGTTAAATGAAAGGAAATTAGGTGTGTATTCACAAGTGGGAGAAAACGGACTTCGTTGAAGGTCTAAAGAACGATTTACATGTTTGGAACAGCAATCATCGAATCTCCATATATACGTAAGCATTAGGAATCACCTTTGTCAAACTTCCTGCCATATGCTTTTGTACGCTTTCGCACTTCTAAAAATTTGTTAATTTGTCTTTTACACATCCCAGCCAAAAAAAAAAATTGCCACATAGATTTAACTAAGCAAATAGGTAGGAGCCTCCCATTGGATAATTACTGCATGGCCCATTATCTTTCAGCTGGCAACAAATTATTTAACCCCAACTGGTGCAATGAGTTGCTTCTCATTTCCTAAATAACCACGGTGAAAGAACATCCCGAAGAAAAACAACAGTAGAACTCAGGGCTATGTTTAATAGTGAAAGTAAGACAATTCCACATGCACAATGCAAAGGGAACTCAAGGAATTGGGACTGAACTGCCCTGTAGCCTTAAAAAAAAACATTAATCAATGAGGCTAACTGGAAAAAAAGGCTTCAATTTGCTAGGGAGCATAAAGATTGGACTCTGGAGCAACGGTAGAAGGTCATGTGATCTGATGAGTCCAGATTTACCCTGTTCCAGAGTGATGGGCGCATCAGGGTAAAAAGAGACGCAGGTGAAGTAATGCACCCATCATGCCTGCCTACTGTACAATCCTGTGGGGGGTAGTGTTATGATCTGGGATTGCTGCAGTTGGTCAGGTCTAGGTTCAGCAACAGTATGTGCTCAAAGAATGAGGTCAGCTGGCTACCTAAATATAAAAAGAAAAGATTTCAAGTGCATCAATTGGCCTGAAACTCTTTCTTTCCTCGCCTCCCACTGTAGTCACGGTGAAGCCAAGTGCTACATATGCTTCGTTATATTTCCGCATCTTTGCTTTGAGGTGAGTTGGTTTTGACTCAATATCTTGGTTTCTCTCCGCCTTTCTTTTCATCCCTGTTAAAAGTGTCTCCATGTCTGCGGGTTTGTTTTCTGCACTTCACATCGCCAGCTCATTCCAAAACAAACCTACACCATAGAGGTAATACACGCTGTGCACAATGGGCAAACAGAGCGCCACTGCCAACTACTGGAGTGGATGTGCAATTACACTTTCTTGTAGTACGGTGAAAAAAGCATGTTCCCCAGGGTCTCACGCGCCCCCCTCAGCATCGCACCGCGCCCACCTGGGGGGACACGGCCCACAGTTTGAGAAGCACTGGTTTAAGGTAAGAGTTCACCCTGGACACGATGACATACCCTGGGTTAGGTGTCAGCCTGCAGGACAAAAGGTAGGGCAAAGTTAGTAAACAGGAGCGGTGTCCTGCCGAGGTACATCCCCTCGTCAGAATTTGACCCCCCCTTTGACCCCCCCCCCCCCCCCCCCCCCCGAGTTTCATTGGTCTGCTACGCTACAATTCCCCTTAGACTTCGTCTAATATATGAAAAAATAAAAAGTATAGGAGTTCTTTTATGTATATTTCTGACGTAGATTCACCTCCGAGGCTCTGCACTCGGTAGTTTTTCCGTCGTTTCTTTTGTATATTTTCGGGCGTTTCGCTGAATGCTAACTTTTTTATAGTGTGAAGCACCAACCAATCTCTTCTCAGAATGCTTCAGGTTTTCAACTTAGGATGTGTACTCCGTTGATGCAAATGTACATTCAGATAGTCACTCACTAATCATTTATGTATTTACACTTTATGCATGCGGCTTACCAAAGAGAGCCTTCTTCAGCTGCCCAAATGCCTGCTGACACCGCTTCGTCCACTGGACCGGATCTAAAGCACTCTTACGGGTCAGATCCGTCAAAGGCCTGGCCAGGTCAGCAAACCGTGGGATGAAACGCTGATAGTACCCCACCAAACCCAGAAACTGTCTGACCTCTTTTTTAGACTTTTGTCGCAGACAGGATGCAATAGCTGCGAGCTTGTCTATTTGTGGGCGCTCCTGCCCACTGCCTAAGCAGTGCCCCAGATATCGAACCTCCCTGTGGCCAACCGTACACTTCCCTGGGTCTGCCCCGTCTGCCTCAGGGACTCCAACAACCGCCTCCACAGGCCTCATGTGTTCCACCCAGCTGCTGCTGTGAATCATATCACCGAGATAAGCAGCAGCATAGCCAGCATGGGGGCGTAACACCCTGTCCATGAGGCGTTGGTGGCTGGGGCCCCAAACAACCACTTTGGGTCACAAATTGGTACAAATTACTAAGTAGGCTCTCAGCTGATGAGGCTGACATCACGGGCTGAAACAGATGCACAGCCACAGCCTCCCTCAGCTTTTCGGGTCGATGGCACAGCACCCACTGTGCGGTTCAGGCCAGGAGCGTCTCGACGAACTGCTCCAGTAGATGTAACTGGGGGTCACACGGACCGATATAGAGGTAACACATGTGAGTTGTTGGTTGATGTTGTTCAGTAAACCAAGTTCAGAGTAAACCGCCTCCTGAGCATTCTTGACAATAATAGTCATAATAGTTACACAACATGGTGTCAGAAGTGGGATAATTAAATTAAATTAAAGGAGCCATATAAAATCGAGTTAGAGCCAGGGGCAATCCCCTTTGCACCGTCATCCCCACGGCGAGTGCCACTGCTGATGCATGAGAAGGTGCGGGCAGAATTCAAGCGTATGGAGGACATGGGGGTTATTTCGAAAGTGACCCAGGCTACTCCATGGTGTGCAGGCATGGTGATAGTGCCCAAAGCGTCAGGCAAGATCAGGCTGTGTGTGGACCTGACGCATCTGAACAAGTGGGTTAGGCGTGAAAGAGACCACACAAAGCCATCTCCTGTCACGGCCAGCTTGACAGGAGCAAAGATATTCACAAAACTAGATGCAACAAGTGGGTTTTGGCAAATCCCTCTGTCAAAAGAAAGCTCACTTTTGACAACGTTTATCACACCATTTGGCCGCTACGCGTTCAACAGGCTGCCATTTGGTATCTCCTCAGCCCCTGAATACTTCCAACGCCGTATGTCACAGATGCTGGAGGACTGCTGGACTGTGATGGAGTAGTGTCACGCAGACGACATACTCGTCCACGGCAAAGACAACCAGGAACATGATGCCGGCTTCATCGTGTGCTAAAGAAACTGGAAGCCAAGGGCTTGACCCTGAATGAGAAATGTGAATTCTCCAGAGACAACATCATGTTCGTTGGTCACCATGTCTCAGCAAATGGCGTGGCACCGGATCCGGGGAAAATAAAAGCTAAAATGGACATGCCTGAGCCGACTGATGTGTGGGGAGTGAGAAGAATATTGCCAGGTGTGGAAGTTTTTACCACACCTGGCATCATACACAAGGCCCTTGAAAGATCTCCTCAGTGAGAAAAACGAATGGTGCTGGGGCACAGCGCAGAAAGAGGCCTTGCAGAAACTGAAAAGCGAACTGAGCTCGCCACGTGTGTTGGCACCATACTCACCAGCAGCAGAGACATGCGTCTCTGCAGATGCTTCATCATTTGGCCTGGGTGGAGTTCTGACACAGCGGACTCCACAACAGTGGAGTTCTGACACAGATGGAAAGTGGAAACCAGTGGTGTTCATCTCTAGAGGATTGTCTGATGCTGAAAGACATTATGCGCAAATAGAGAAAGAGGCTTCGGCTGCGACATGGGCCTGCGAGCGGCTGTCATCTTACCTTCTGGGGCTAAAATTCAGACTTGAGACTTGTTGTTACACAACAGAACCAACGCCAAAAGTCGTCGGGGGAGTAACCCAGTCCGTCCAACACAGCTTTCCGGATATCCTGGTAACTCCGCCTTTCTTTTGCTAGCAGCACCAGTGCGGAAGTCTGCGCACCGGAGAGCAGAGGTAACAGACGGACAGCACACTCCTCCTCCGGCCAGCCACACGCCACCGCCGTGGCTGCAAACGAGTCCATAAACGTCTGAGGATCGTCTGCAGGGGTCATCCTCCTCAGCGTCATAGACGGAAGCGACATGGTTGGGAGAGGACGTCACCAGCTCCACTCTAGCTATCTGCTGCGCCGAAGCCTCCGTCTGAGCGCGCATCTCTGAAAGTTGTTGCTGCTGGGCTTTCACCTGACTTTGGGCATATTGACCACCTCCCCCATCAGTTGTGCCAACATGGCAATCTGTCAGTCCGCCATCGTGTCCAGGTCACGATGGGTACCACTGTAAAGTAAGAGTTCACCCTGGACACAATCACACACACTCTGGGTTACGTTGCAACACTTTATTTGTACGCTGGGAGTGTTCTTCTGCACAGTCTTACTCTCATTCACAATCTCCGTCTTTGTGCACTCCTGCACAGCCAGTGTCTGTCAGTCTCTGCTGACCCTTTCTCAGTTTCTGCTCCCGGTCTCTCGCCCTCGGTCCAGGCTCCTAAAATTATAAAGCGCAGTGTAATTATGAGAATTACCCTCACCTGTGATATGCTGCAGCTGCGCCTTCACTCATGTGCTCACTCTGCTGCAGCTGACCGCAAACCTTCGCCCCGCCTCCACATACTGTTATTTTAATATTTTATTTCTACTTATTGCTTGCTATGCTTGCCAATTTGTTAACTTATAAGAAAACAAACTGAAAAATGAACATGAAATAAACTGAATAACAAGATGTTTTGAAAGAAAACGTGAATTGGTCAGGTTGTCATACTATGAAAGAGAATCAATGAAAGAGCATTGGGAAACTATGATAAAATAGGCAAGGTAATTTGACTATATACACTTTTCTTCACACTATTAGTGTTGGTTGGTAGATATAACGCTCAAATTATTCGGTATTGACATAAGTAGCTGTGTGAGTATAGTAACCACTTGCATGTTCCTAGTACCTAAAAGGGGTTAATAGGTTGTAATAACATAGACAGGAGTCAAAAATAGAATAGTATTCTATTATTTCCATTCTATTCAGAATGTGGTATTCGTAAGAGTCTGGGACATTTATAATGACTCTTACATGCTAATAGTGTGGCTAGTTAAAATACCAAGCCCATCAGCCATAAACAGAATTGTCTTAGGGTAATGGTGTCTAGGACAGTTTACACTTTCCTCAAACACCCTATTCCATGTGAGCTGCATGTACAGCCTCAATCACCTCGAGATGAAATGTCTTCAAGAAACCTAGATGACTGAGAATCTACACAGACAAGTTGATTGGTTGATATACCCAGTCAGCGGTCAGAAGTATAATAGAAGTTCCATAAATGGATAATGATGTATAGTGTAAATGTAATGGACCTTTCACATTTTCTAACTTTCTAATAAAAGACTAATAAAAGTTTGAAAGTGAAAGTACCAAGCCCAACAGAAAAAAACATAATAGCTGGACTGTATTAGCTGATGGTGTTTGAAGTAAGAGCCTGGGACCTCTTACACTTTCCTCATATCTAACAGTGTTGATTTTTGGATATTGTGGCCAGCAGTCAAAAATAGAATATTAGTTTCAAATAGGTTTTTGAAGTGGCTAGGACATTTAGAAGGGCCTGAAACATGTAATGATGAGTAATGTAAGAATCTGGGACCATTTTGTCTTAAACAGTCCTATATTGTTCTTTTTGCAGCATTTAATTTAAACAAGAAATGTCTAGTGTTGGACAGAATAACTTTCCAAAAACATTGATTAACATTATAAACTGGGCTCATTCAGCCCTCACAACAATAGGCAATATAAATGGGCACAGATAGAAACAGCTGCAGTATAAGAGTAAAAAGCCCTTTTTAATGAGAGAAAAAAAAAAAAAAAATTTTTTAGCATTGTCACAATGTAAACGACTCTTCTCGTTGATGACATGAGAGTCAACAGGCGTTTCACTGGCTAGTGTTAGAAAAATACTTATTTCGAATACAATTAGTCCTGACATAGCCCGGCTACAGAAATTCCACACATTTAGTAAAAACACTGACTTGAACGGGGAGAGCGGCTGCTTCAGAGTTTTCTTCTTCTGACAATGATTCATCATGCTCTGAGTTGTATTCCTTTTGACCAGAAGATGGCCTTTGTACCTTTTTTTGTACAGCATGCATGGGAATGTGGATAAAGGCAGCAATTTACTTTTTCTAATGTTGCGGTCAATCTAGGAAAAGTCATAATATTTTTTAAGTTGAAAAACTATCGTTAAGTGGGTGTTTTGGGTTTTTTTTAACACAGTGGCAGTTCATTTTGACCTGAGGACAACAGGTGGGTTAACTCTGGGTCTTTGAGAGAGAGAGCTGCTGCTGCTACTGCCGCCACTGCTGTGTTGTTGTCGTTTCACTGAGTCCATTAACCCCACCCCCGCGCCCCTGCATGACCAGCTCCTTGCAGGCATTAAGAATTACAGTTTTCTATCCACAAAAAACTCCAGACCACAGACATTTACTGTAGCATTGCTCATTGTAGCTGTTTCTTTAAATGACATCATTAATCACCTGCCTGTTAGAGTGTCAGTACTCAGTTCCTCATGAGGAAGTCCAGCGTATTTGCCCAGACCGCGGCTTTGCAGCATTGGAATAATAACATTGGTGGAAAAACCGATACTGATATCAATTATGCTCATATCGGCCCGATATTTATCGGTGGACCGATATATCGGCCATCCCTAACTTCTAACTAATAGTGTTGAATGGATTAAATACTGAATCCAGCGTTCAGATGATAAAAAAAAGTGAAATAAAATTGAAGGTCATTCCAAAACGTCTCCTACAGTATGGGACCATTTACATTTTCTTACTTTCTAAGGGCTTGTCCCTTTTTTAGGGGTTGATAAAAGCAAGCCAACATTTTCTATCTTGTCCTCCGTCTTTACGTTTCTAACTGCAACGGCATCATGTCCTCCCTCAGAGCATCCATAAATATCCTCTTTGGCCTTCCTCTTTGTCTCCTACCTGGTTGTTCCAACTGGGCATTCCTCTACTAACATAACCATTGTATTTCCTTTGAACATGTTAAAACCATCTTAATCTAGCTTTTCTATATTTTTCTCCTTACCTTCATGTGTTGTCCTTGTGTTAAAATCACATTCATGACTTTTGCAAAGAGTTCTGTTTTCTGCTGTATATGATGCTCGTCTTAGACCTACAAAACTGTTAGGATAATACAGTCCACAATGAGTAGAAATATTTCATGTGCAAGACATAAGGAATTTCCCCTCATTATTGAATGAGCTGAACATCAAAGAGGAGATGGAAAAACATCAGCCTCAGCACCTGAACGGTACCAGCCCTGTCTCTTATACACATCTAAACAGTTTAAATTCCTACATTGGCTGAATCCACTGAGTGACATTTAATCACTTAAATCTGGACTTTCTTTTACATATATAAATATATATATGGCAAGAAAATAGCAGTAGTGTCACACAGGCAGTGAAATTATTTTAAAAATCATTTTTTCTA
>JAFBJS010054596.1:125844-140178 GCA_016785265.1 Paraplagusia blochii | reverse complement strand
AGAGACAGATTATAGAGAGGATATTGTGGTCAATGATAATATAATGAGAAAGGTATATTTTTTTATTCCTTGGGGTGGGGGCAAACTCCTTGTCTTTATGACACAGCATGATACAAAACCAAATATGACTTTGGCATTTAAGTGGGGAGTGGGCAGTAGTAGATGTGTATAAGAGACAGCCTGTGAGAAGTGAAGCGACAGCAAAAGAAACCATTGTTTCATCTGGTTCCAGTTTCAGTCCTCTAACTTTTTCGGCAAAATCTAATGAGTTTTTAACATGATGTGGAGTGTTACCAACCAGGGGTGATAAAAGTGTTTGCATATGTATTTTTTATTGCATATGTATTCTGTGCTTTTGCCTCTTAACCTCATGGACAGGGGACTACAGATGATAACTAGGCTTTGGCTAATTCTCTTTTATTTAACGATGCGTCCCTGACGAGACGAAAAATAATATAAATGTGCTCAGGCATTTTCTGATAAACTTTTTCTAAGCTGACCCTGCATTGTCTTTATCCCTTTTGAGGGGGAGGAAGAGCGTGTCCTTGGCCGGGGACACACTGTTCTTGGTTAAGCTTCACGGCTGCGGCGGAGTTAGATGCTACCCTCTTTCCCCGAAGGGGCCGCTCTCGGTAGGTTTTCCAGCCGCCTCCGTGGCTGGCAGTGAGAAGTGGGGGAGTGCGCGTGATTCCAATTCTTTTTTCCCTTACTATCTAACGACTAACTGATTTCTGGCTGGGACTCTATTTGCTTCAACGATAGATGAGAGTTTTTTCTTCTTCTGGGTCTGGGGTGTGAGTCCATTCTTCGTCTGGGGATGGGGCGATGCAGGAAATGAACTTTTCCAGACTCTTAGACCTATATTTATGCCTTTTCTCCCCTCTCTCTTTCACTTTATGTTACCATTGCCAGCAGGCCATGTTTGGTTTTTCCCTGGACATGTCTCAACATGTTCCATGTCCCTCACATATATTTTCTATTATAATAATAAACAACCATCAGCACATTAAACAACTGCACCTCTTTTTTCACACCGAGAACATTTCTTTCCAAATCCCCATTGACAGTTTTCTATTTTGGGATAAGTATTGACTATAATTGTGTTTGATCTGATTCCATACAATGAGTGATGGATAATAAGATATTATGTAAATAATAAACTCACGTGGTGTATATGAAAAAGTAACATAGTGAACATATTCTTACCATCACTGAGATTTTCCACTTTAACGTAACACATTAAATGTTGTCATTGAAATAATTCAATGTAGGAAAAATTAATTTTTTTAACCATATGCAATGTAGTATGGCATGAGTATAATAGTGTACATATTTGTACGTGCAGTGGCATTGTCCAATAACAGTCCTTGATCATCTATCATCTTCCATCCACTTGTTGATAACATGAGACACTGGACGATGTTTCACTGGCAAATGTCCAAGAAATACTTATTTCAAATACAATTAGTCATGACGTAGCGAGGCTACAGAAACACATTTAGTAAAACCAGCATCTTGAATGGGAGAGAACAGCTGGTTCTCTGGGACAATGAACTCCTTGATGATTGCCAGATTTCTTTTGCTGTTTTCTGTTCTTACCGTATTTAACTCTTTTGCTCTCTTGTCTGTTCTTTACCGTACTTAACTCTGAGTCTTTGAGAGACTGCTGCTGCTGTTCATCCATCCATTCTGTGTTGTCTTTCTTTTTTTTTTTTGCTGCATTAAAGCGCCTTGTGATAAAATTTTAAAAACCATACTCCACACCCTCACATGACCAGATTGTAGTCATTAAGAATTAAAGATTTCTATCCACAAAAAACACCAGACAACAGACATTAACTGTAGCACTGATCATTGTTGTTGTCCCTTTAAATTACAGCATTAATCATGGGCTGGTCAAAGTGTCAGTAATACTGACTCAGTTCCCCATGAGGAAGTCCAGCGTATTTGCCGAGACTGCAGTTTGGCAGCATCAGACTTTTAATATCAGTGGAATAACCGATACCGATTGGTTCTGTTATTAAAAATTATCCTGATATTGGCCTGATATTTATTGGTGGACCGATATATCAGACATCCCTACTCAATAGTTTAATTAAGTATTCTTTGTTGTTTGGTTTCAATATACATAATACATAAAAAATCCAGCTGCTACTTAATTTCTAGCTTTGAATTCCCCTTGGTTGTCCGATAACATCCAAATATACTTCCTCATCATCTATAAACCCACTTTTCTTCTGATCTATCTGTGTAATTTTTCCATACCTGAAAATACTACTATAACTATCTGCCATTGGACATGTTTGTTCGGCAAAGAAGAACAGTGTAGGTATAGTTAAACTTATATTATTACAGTCCTGATCTAACTTTTCGGATAGAATTTCAAAGCAGTTTGGCAATGTAATTGTTGGTCTATTAACATGTGGGAACCAAGATAACACCTATGTAACATTACATTTTACCGTTGTTTTTACTATATCTATTCCATCTTGATTCCTGAATGCACCACTAGCGTAACATTCATATTCTGTATCTCATTACATTAGTTGTTGGAGCCTGTTCTTTGGTTGCACATTGTGTGCCATAAATATAACCATCAAAACTCAAATAGGTGTTCTTTCTGAGAACCATACAGTAATCTACAGCCAAGGTTATAAACATGTTCATGAAATAATTTTGGAATTGTTCAGACTCTTTTCTGATGTTGTGCACACTCTTTAGAATTGAACCAATGTCATTTCTTTAACCGTTGCCCACATATCTCTGTACCAATAAGTTTGTGATGCTAAGGCTATAGTTTTTTAGGAGGCTAGAGGTTGCTAGGGCTGAAGTCTGTGAAGATTCTTATTCATCCAGGTCATGATATCCAAAAAGGGCTTCTTGGAGTCATTTCATTCCTCAACTGAGTAACTTCATCAGTTCCTGGTTGTTGAGGGAACTCTAGTAGTAATACTACTCTAGACCACTCCCTTCAACAATGGACAAAGGTGTGAATGGTTGTTTTGGTCACACCTGTTTAGACAGAAAGTCCAGATGTGTAATGAGCAGTTTTCTTGTCACATGTCAAGATGTGAATGGGAGTTGTTGTTACACCCGTCTAGAGAAGCCTGCTCTGGTATTGATAAGCAGTTAAACTTCCCAGGATGAGAGCTCAAGGTATGGAGCAGACAACTGATAACGCAGACCTCACCCTCTATTCAAGGTTCAGGGAAAGGTTAGAGAGCTAGCTGACATGATGGAATGAAGAAGAGTGGATGTGTTGTGTGTACAAGAGACCAAGTGGAAGGGCAACAAGGCAAGAAATATTGGAGGAGGTTTTATGTTATTCTACCATGGATTAGATGGGAAGAGAATGGAGTAGGGGTGATCACCTGGAAAAAAAAGTATGCAAGGAATGTGGTGGATGTGAAATGAGTGTCAGACAGGTTGATGTATAAGAAAATATGAAGGAGTGATGGTCAATGTTGTCAGTGGGTATACTTCATAGGTAGGCTGTGAGTTAGCAGAAAAGTTTAAGCAGAGTGATTTTGGAATGAGCTTGATTTGGTTGTGGAGAGCATCCCCAGGGGAGAGAAAGTGGTGATTGCAGCAGGGTCCACTGGCCATGTAGGAGAAGGGACCAGAGGGGATGAGGAAGTGATGGGTCAGTTTAGGAGTAGACATTTGGAAGGACATTTGGTGGATCTTGCGAAAAGAATTTAAATGCCTGTTAAGGACAATATTTAGATGCCAAGGAGGATGTGCAGCTTTGTAGACTTCAAATTTGAGTTCCAAAATAGCAGGTGCAAGATCCTATATAACAAAAGCATCAAAAGAGCAGGAATTTACAGATGATAAAAGATGGCCATCTAACAGAAAGTAATCAATCCGTGTAAAGGTGTGGTGCACATTAGTAAAGAAAGAATATGCTCTCTTTGTAGAATTAAAGAAACGGCAGCGATCTGACATGGAAAATTCATCCATAAAGGATTTAATGACTTTGGCTGATTTTGAAGTAGATACATTTCTGGTGGAAGAGCGATCTAACATTGGATTGATCCAGCAGTTAAAATCACCTCCAAGTATGGGGCGGTATGAGGGCATGTTGGTTAGTTTGGAGACTACTGACTGGAAGAAGACCTCGTCATCCCAATTGGGGCCATATATGTTAATGAGGGCAACAGGGGAATTACATAATTGTCCAGTAACGATTAAATATCTTCCGTTAGTGTTAGCTCGGTCAGAGATATGACACATCACTGGTTCTTGGCTTGGGCTATAGAGCGACAATTTTTAAAATGAAAACACTGTACTTTGTAGCATTATTGAAACCAAGACCTGAATAGAAAAAACAAATAAAAAAGTACTGTAATTTCTGGACTGTAAGCCGCAACTTTTGTCACACATTTTTAACCCTGCGGCTTATGCAGAGATGTGGCTTATGTATGCATTTTTCGGCTGACAGGGGGAGCTCGAGCAAAAAAGGTGCAAGTGTGAGACAGGTGATGTCGAGGAAGACGCAAGTCACAACTGTAAAAGAAGTTTAACACACTAAAATTAACATAGACGGCATCCCCTCATTATGGATGCCAAAAGAAAAGCATAGGACGCAGCTTTCAAGAGGGAAACAGAGCTGCTGCACGGGGGTAACAAAAGCAGGTGGCCCGAACCGGAAAACATTCTTGAAGACTGGGTGAACGCACAGAGAGCAGAAGGCCGAGGTGTTTCCACTGTGCAGATCAGACTGAAAGCAAAAACAATCGCAATTGAAAAGAAAATTCAGGATTTCAAAGGAAGACCATGCTGTCTTAGATTTATGAAACGAAAAGGTCTGTCAATCAGGACACGGACAACTCTGTGTCAGCAACTCCCTCCCTACCACGAGGAAAAGGTCGCAAATTTTCACAAATTCATTCAAACAAAGATAGCAGAGAATTGCATCAGACCAGATGACATAATTAATATGGATGAGGTACTTCTGACGTTTGACCTGCCCCTCACCAGGACCGTCAACAAGAAAGATGAAGAATCTGTCACACTGAAAACAACCGGACACGAAAAGACACACTTCACCTGTGTTTTGGGCTGCATGCATCCTGACTGAAGCTTCCACCAATGATCATTTTTAAGCGGATTACTATGCCAAAAGAGAAGTTCCTGAAAGGCATTGTCGTGAAAGTTAACACGAAAGGGTGGATGGCAGAGAGCCTAATGAAAGAATAGTTGACTGAGTGTTATGGCAAGCGACCGGGAGGATTTTTTCACACAAAGAAAGCCTTACCCGTTTTGGACAGCATGAGCGCTCATATTACAGATTCTGTGAAAGCAGCCATCAAGACGACAAACTCCATTCCAGCTAGGATTCCTGGGGGCACAATTAAGTATTTGCAGCCACTTGACATTAGTGTGAACCGTGCATTTAAAGCTGCACTCCGAGTTGAATGGGAGGCTTGGATGACCAGCAGGGAGAAATTGTTCACCAAAACTGGCCGCATGCGAAGAGCAACTCTTGCACAAGTCTGCCAGTGGATCCTGACAGCGTGGAGCAGTGTGAAAAAATCCACCATCACCAGCGGGTTCCAAAAAGCCAGTTTGCTGCATGGTGGAGAAGACAGCACAAGCTCAGGAGTGAATTTACCTCAGGATGAGAGTGAGACTAACAGTGTCAACGAAGGAGAGACTAAGAGAGTGTGTGGCGAATTTCTGAAACTATTCCACTTCGACACTGAAGAGGAAGTCACAACAGTCAATAATGCACTTATGACGTTGATGTGTCCAAGGGAACGCTTCCGGGTAACGTATTCACTTCCTGTTTCTCCACCGGTGCTGTGTATTCACGTCTCTCCTGTTCTCGGTTTTCTATCTGAATAAGCTATATTACCAAAACAACTTTAGCACCCTGCTGTTGGATTATAGTTTCTTTTATTATTCAGGCTTCTGTCGAAAGCATTTTCACTCCCACTACACTTAGATCCACACACACTACTTCTCCCGAGTTTTACTGTTAGCTTAGCCGCGATGGCTTCTCTCTCTCCGCCTCATTCTCCTCTTACTTGTACTAAATGTTACATGTTCAGTTACTAACGGTACCTGTATTAAATGTGATTTATTGTCCACAATGGAGGCGAGGCTCAGTGAAGTAGAAGCTCGGCTCCGCACCATAGAATCTAGATCAGTGAGCCAGTCCCCCGTAGCTGGTGCGGACCACAAAGCATTAGCTCCCCCAGCAGCTCCCGTGCAGCCGAGAGATCAGCAGAGTAGCTGGGTGACTGTCCGTAATAAGAGGCATAGTACCAAACAGAAAAGTCCGGTACACCATCGACCAATTCACACCGCTAATAAATTTTCTACACTCAGACTCTGGTTATTGCCGACTCTGCTTTACAGAATGTGACCGTAGCGACACCAGCGAACATATTTAAGTGTCTACCCGGAGCCAGAGCGGGCGACATAGAGTCTTATTTGAAACTGCTGGCGAGAAATAAACGTAAGTTCAGTAAAGTTGCAATTCATGTCGGCAGTAATGACACACGTTTACGTCAATCAGAGATCACCAAGATTAACGTTGAATCTCTATGTGCATTTGCTAAGTCAATGTCGGACACCGTAATTATCTCTGGACCTTTGCCTGACGTGACCAGTGACGACAGGTATAGCCGCATGTCGTCACTTAATCACTAGCTGTCACGGTGGTGTCCAGAAAACGACATTACTTTCATAGATAACTGGAAAACCTTCTGGGGAAAACCTTATCTAATGAAGAGAGATGGCATCCATCCCACTTTGGACGGAGCCTCTCTCCTGTCTAAAAGTCTAGCAAACTGTATGCTAGCAAGCGTGACAATCCAGTGGTGAGATGAGAAGACAGAGTTGCAGTCTTCCATGCTTCTCTGTGCTTCCTTGCAAGCAGTCACCTCCCTCAAACCCCATAGAGACCGTGTCTGTTCCCCGGCCGACTAGACTAAGTAAACCAGTAATAGGCAAGAAAGGAGTTAGACATTCCAATCTAAAAAAAAATTACCATTTGTAATGAAAGTGAATCGAGTCACACCACTCTTAAATGTGGGTTATTAAACGTAAGGTCTCTCTCCTCAAAATCCCTCTTGGTTAGTGACCTAATTACGGACCATAATATGGATTTATTTAGCTTAACAGAAACATGGTTACGTGACAATGACTATGTCAGTTTAAACGAGTTGACTCCTTCGGCTCACGTTAACACCCATATTCCCAGAAGCTCAGGACCTAAACCTCAATTCGTATCCTTTGAAAGTCTTATCTTACATTTAACCAATAGTAGCTCAAAATCACAAAAGCCTGTTATTATAGTTGTTGTCTATCGTCCGCCAACACATTACTCAGAGTTTCTGTTAGAATTCCCTGAATTCTTATCTGAGTTAGTGATAAGGACAGATAAAGTTATTATTATGGGAGATTTTAACATCCACGTAGATAACATAAATGATAGTTTTAGCTCTGCTTTTAGTTCGGTATTAGACTCAATTGGGTTTATTCAACATGTGAGTGAATCCACTCACTGCCTTGGTCACACTCTTGATCTCATACTGACCTATGGCGTTGACATTGACAACCTCAAGGTTCTTCCCCAAAACCCCCTGTTAACCGATCATTCATTAGTCATATTTAGCTTTACAATTAAAAACCACATTAACACCAATAGAAAATACCGCTTCAGTCGGGACTTGTCGGATAATACTACGGATACATTCAGAGAGGCTATACAACCCTTATTTAATTCTTCGCATTACGCAAACCCATCTGAAATGATTAGTACAAATTTCTTACCCGCTCATATTGATAATCTTGTTGATAACGCAGCAATGTCATTATCTACCACATTAGATAGTGTTGCCCCTCTGAAAAAGAAAGTAGTGAACCGGAGGAGGGTAGTACTATGGTTTAACTCTAGCATCATCCCTGTGCCGAAAAAACCATCCCCATCCTGCTTCAACGACTACCGCCCCGTAGCACTGACACCCATCATCATGAAGTGCTTTGAACGGCTAGTCAAGTCACACATTCAAACTATCCTACCACACACCCTAGACCCTAGACAAGGCTGCGTACTCAGCCCTCTGCTCTTCACCCTACTGACACACGACTGCACAGCAACCCACAGCTCCAACCACCTCGTAAAGTTTGCGGACGACACAACTCTGGTGGGTCTCATCACCAGAGGAGACGAGACTCACTACAGGAAAGAGGTAAATCTTCTTACCACGTGGTGCAATGACAACAACCTCGTGCTGAATGTCAGCAAGATGAAGGAAATTGTCATCAACTTTCAGAGAGGCCGCAGTGAGCACCCGCCACTGACCATCGACGGTGCTGCTGTGGAGAGAGTGAGCAGCACCAAGTTTTTGGGGGTGCACATCAATGAAGACCTCTCCTGGACAACCAACACCACATCACTGGCAAAGAATGCTCAACAGCGCCTCTACTTCCTGCGGAAACTAAAACGGGCAAATGCATCACCATCCATCATGACCATTTTCTACACGGGAACCATCGAAAGCATCCTTTCAAGCTGTATCACTGTGTGGGGCGGCAGCTGCACTGACTACAACAGGAAAGCCTTGCAGCGCATAGTGAACACAGCGAGGAAGATCATTGGTGCACCACTTCCCTCACTATCGGGCTTATACACCACACGCCTCACTCGCAAAGCCATCACAATTGTGAGTGACGACACCCACCCTGCACACAGCCTGTTCAGCCTCCTGCCCTCTGGGAGGCGCTACAGGAGCCTCTCTTCTCGCACCACCAGACTCACTAACAGCTTCATCCACCAAACTGTTAGACTGTTGAACTCTCTCCCATTTCCACCCACACTGATCACTCCCACCTGAACTCCTCCCCACAAACGCACACACAACGCACCTTAACATGGAACTGTTTACTGTTTATTGCACTTTTCTTGCACTAAATCATCTGTACTGTACCTATGATCTCCTTGCACAACCACTACTTGCACTGTTATATATAATGTTATGTAAAAAAATGCACTATTACATCTTTCTACCGATTATTTATTTTATGTAGTATCTATTATGACATGACTGTAAACTCCTACTCTACTTATCTGGTCAACTGTAATGCCCACTACCCATTTATTTTGCACTGACTACTCTGATTGTAGACCGCAATACGGCAGACTTTATTGTGTACAGTATGTAATGTTGTGTGTTGTGTGTATTGTAATGTTGTGTCTTGTCTGTGCATTGGATAGCGGGGAACGCAATTTCGATACCCTTGTATGTTCTGCACATGTAAAGGTATTGACAATAAAGCTGACCTTGACCTTGACCTAACACTCGCACGCTTAAACAGGCACTGCGTAGATTAGAAAGAAAATGGCGTTCTACTAACCTGCAAGAATATTTTCTAGCCTGGAAAGATAGTTTCGTAGCCTACAAGAAAGCCCTCCACAATGCAAGATCTGCATACTATTCTTGTCTAATTGAAGAAAATAAGAATAATCCCAAGTTTCTGTTCAGCACTGTAGCCAGGCTGACACAGAGCCATAGCTCCACCGACCCATCCATTCCCCTAACACTGACCAGTGATGACTTTATGGATTTCTTGCCAACAAAATAATCCTGATTAGAGAGAAAATTACTCATCTCCTCCCTCCAATGGGAAGTGAGTCCATCTGTAACACAGGTGCCATTGAAGCACCAGGCTCACAGTTATTTAACTTTACCCCTATTGATCTCCCTGAGCTAACATCCCTAATATCCTCATCTAAGACATCTACTTGTCAACTAGACCCCATTCCCACCAAACTGTTTGAAGAAATTTTTCCAGTAATCATCATTTCTGTTTTAAATCAAATTAACTTGTCCCTAATAACTGGCTATGTACCCCAAAGCTTTAAAGTAGCTGTAATTAAACCTATTCTTAAAAAGGCGACCCTAGACCCAGATATTGTAGACAGCTACCAGCCAATATCAAACCTGCCTTTCATTTCCAAAATACTGGAAAGGGCAGTGGCCAATCAGTTATGTCAATATATGTCAAATAATAACTTTTTTGAAAAATTTCAGTCAGGATTTAGAGCACACCATAGTACAGAAACATCCTTAGTTAAAGTTACTAATGACCTCCTTATGGCCTCAGACAATGGTCTAGTCTCTATACTTGTCCTACTAGATCTCAGCGCTGCATTTAACTCCATTGATCATATAATCTTACTGCAGAGACTAGAGCAGACCCTAGGGATTTCAGGGACTGCAATCTGCAGGTTTAAATCTTACCTATCTAATAGACTACAGTTTGTTCAGGTTAACAGCAATACTTCCTCACTAGTTAGAGTTAATTGTGGAGTTCCACAATACAACATAATATTAATTATCACTGTTACGCAGACGACACACAGCTCTATTTATCATTGAAACCAGAGCTAACAGAGCAGGTTGTTCAACTCCAGGAGTGTCTTAAAGACATAAAGTCCTGGATGACCTGCAACTTTTTACTACTGAACTCAGATAAAACTGAGGTCATTATAATTGGGCCTAAACATCTTAGAGACACACAACAAGACCACATAGTTACCTTAGATGACTTTACCATGGCATCCAGCTCCACTGTAAAGAACCTTGGAGTTACTTTTGACCAGGACATTTCATTTGCTCCACACATAAAACTCATCACAAGATCAGCTTACTTCCACCTGCGTAACATTAGGAAAATTAGGAACATTCTATCTTTAAAGGATGTTGAAAAATGAGTCCATGCATTTGTTACACCCAGATTATATTACTGTAACTCGTTGCTATCTGGGTGTTCCAATAACTTAATAAAACCATTGCAGCTAATCCAAAATGCAGCGGCACGAGTTCTAACAGGAACAAGGAAGAGAAGACGCTATATTACCCCAGTGTTAGCTTCTCTACACTGGCTCCCTGTTCAATTTAGAATTACATTTAAAATCCTCCTCCTCACCTATAAAATACTCAATGAACAGGCACCTTAGAGATTAAGTTGTACCTTATCAGCCAAATAGATTTCTTAGGTCCCACAATGCAGGCTTACTTGTGGTTCCCAGACTGCATAAGACTAGAATGGGAGGCAGGGCCTTTAGTTACCAGGCCCCCCTCCTGTGGAACCAACTCCCAATGTCGGTTCGGTAGGCGGACACCGTCGCTGTATTTAAAATCAGGCTTAAAACCTTCCTTTTTAATAAAGCTTATAGTTAAAGCTGGCTCAGGGAATCCTGAACCAGCTCTTAGTTCTGCTGCTATAGGACTAGACTGCTGGGAGAATTTTTACTCATGTGTTTACTGTAACTGTGTTTGCTCATGTCCTGAATGTTTACTTGTGACATGAGTAAACAGTTACTTGCCACTAACCTTCTGCTCTGTCCCCCTAGTGTGTGCTTTTCCTTCCAGTCCTCTCTCTCCCTCAGATCTCAGGATCCAGATCCACCACTTCATATATGTTGTACTTGTTGCTCTGTCTCTGTTGTATCTCCTCTTTCCTGTTTCTCTCCCCCGTGTCTCTCCCTCATCTCTCTTCTAACCCCAATTCTCCTCCCTCCAACCAGTCGAGGCAGATGACTGCATCCCTGTTAAAGGGGAGTTTTTTCTCTCCACTGATGCCTAGTGCTTGCTCATTGTGTGAATTGTTGGGGTTTTCTCTTTCTGTAATTCTGTAATATTTATGACCCTGTACTTTTGTATTTTGTCCTTACCTTGTACAGCGCCTTGAGACAACATCTGATGTGATTTGGCGCTAAAGAAATTCTAATAAATTGAAATTGAAATTAAAGACTTTCATGGTTTTAGTTCACAGGAGGAAGATGAAGAAGGCTCTCAGTGACTTTTGCCAGTACGCCTAGGTTTTTACCCTGTTAGCGTTCTGCTGCCCTGCATTTTGGTGAGTTTTACCAGTGTGTGTTTTTTTTTTTTTTTTAACCAGCCCTTTTAGCTATGTGTTACTTGTGTTGCTGTGTTTAAGTGCCTTTTCTGTGCGTGTGCTTGTTATTAAAACTTTAAAAACTCTTTCTGTGTACCGTCTTTCTTTGTAAATATCTCACGTTTCAACGTGGGCACATGCGACTTATAGTCGGGTGCAACTTACAAGATGTATTGGGTGCGGCTTATAGTCAGGTGCAGCTTTAAGTCCGGAAATTACGGTAATAAAATTAACTACCCAATATAAAATGAATACAATGAAAGAAGCGTTATACCTTAGAACATAGCATTTGGAGTTCTTCTTCTTCTGAATACTTCTATTAACAATGGCTGAGTCCGGTTCGTCCGGGTGTTTATCTGCCTGGTAGTGTAATCTTCAGCATGGCCAGGAAAAGAAGCCCAAAATTAATGGTTGGGCAGGAGTGAAGCTGCCACTCCACCCCTGCAAAGGCAGCACATTTCTTGGGGATGGATGCAGTGCTGACTACACTGCATCCGTCCCCAAGAAATGTGCTGCCTTGGAAGATGGAAAGCTTTTTCCCCTCGTAGGGAAGTGGGGAGCCCCGGGATATCTCACCAGCGTATCGCAAAATATCGTTGCGGACTTGGAAGTAGTGGATTTTGATGATGAAAGGACGGGGCACTTCTCCAGCTTAAGGTTTCGTGCGTAGAGTGCGATGTGCTCTGTCAAGCAAGGGCCTTTTCATCCAGCTTCAGCGTATCCTTCAGGTGCTGTGCAATAATGTCGGTCAGACGAGGGCTCTCTACCCCTTCCGGGACACCAATGAAGCTAATATTATTTCTCCTCAACCTGCCCTCTAGGTCCTCACATTGGTCATTCAGTAGTTTCACCTGGGGTTTGAGGGAATTCACCGCTGAGTCTAGCCTGGACAGTTCAGTGCCGTTATCAGTGCATGCACGCTCCAGCTCGAACATTGTCTGGTCATGGTCCTTCAGCCGCTGTAGTATAGACTCAACTATATTCTCCAACTCTATTTTCACCGAAGTGATCTCAGAGCAAAGTTCAGCAGCTAGTGAGTCAATTTTTCCACATATGTCGCCTTTCATGAAGGAAAGCATTAACTTGAGCCGGCCTATTTAGCATCTAGCTTTGGTGGGTAGTCAGGGTCAGTCGCGGTCAAGGCTTTTGTGCGCCCTTCCCAAGATTGCTCTGTTTTCAGGCGAGTAGAGGTCATAATTGCCTCAGGGATGCAAAAAATGTTTAAAACAAGATCAACAGGATTATATCATTGAAAAGCGTTCAAAATATTGAAAATAATCACAAACTAAAGGTGCAACAGAGAAACGCGTCTTACATGGCGACAGATAGGCCACGCCCTCCAGAATTTATTGACTTATCAGGGTGCTCTATAGAGCAGTGCAACCGGGACCAACGCCTCAGAGAAAATTGCCGCCCTAAGTACAGTCTTTGATCGCATAAAGCAGCGACAAGCAGCCCTTGCTCCTCAACTATACGCAATTGCATGAATCTGTAAAACCTTATAATTTTTGAGTTAGGTTTTTCCCATTTGTGCGAAAATTTAGCTTTTTTCATATTTTTTTTGCAATTATAAAATTGCTAGAGACAAGTAACAATGTCGAAAATAAATGTATCTGAGTCAGACAAGCATGATTCAGACAAAACATCAGCTGAAGGGTAATTCTACAACTTGCATTACAAGACAAGACAAGCATGTTTCTGACAAAACATCAGCTGACGTGTAGGTCTACGTTTCTGTCCTTTACATTGTGCCAGGTGTCAACATTTGCTACTTAAGCAGAGATATGATCAACTTTGCCTATTTTTGACTTTCAATGTTTATTCAAATAATAACTTTTGTGATTATGATTCGGACAAAAGTTACCCATCAGTTGATGGGTAATTCTAAATTTCTGGCTTTTACATAGTTCCATGTGTCAAATTTCTCCTTCTTAGGCCGAGATATGATCAACTTTGGCTGATTTTGACTTTAAATGTGTTTTCTGGAAATTGTTTTTGGCCTGTCAATCTCCCGTTCCATCCTTCCCTCACTCGTGAACACGACTCCAAGATACTTAAACTTCTCCACTTGAGGCAGGATCTCTCCCCCGACCTGGAGGGTGCTTACCACCTTTTTCCAGTCGAGAACCATGGCCTCGGATTTAGAGGTGCTAATTTTCATACCAGCCGCTTCACACTCGGCTGCGAACCGCCCCAGTGCATGCTGTAGGTCCTTGTTCGAAGAGGCCAACAGAACAACATCATCTGCAAACAGCAGAGATGAAATCTGGTGTCTCCCGAACTGGACCCCGCCCGGCACCTGGCTGCGCGTAGAAATTCTGTCCATATAAGTGATGAACAGAACCGGTGACAAAGGACAGCCCTGCCGTAGTCCAACATGCACTGGAAACAGATCCGACTTATTACCGGCAATGCGAA
>JAFBJS010054596.1:81521-123959 GCA_016785265.1 Paraplagusia blochii | reverse complement strand
CATGTCCCCATAGCCAGAGTGGTTGTCCGGGGATTGGGCCGCCGGGGTCCCCGCCCACAACTGCCGCCCAAATCACACGGCACCGGCCCCTTATGGACCTTCCTACGGGTGGTGAGTCCACATGAAGGTGGAGGTGGGTCCACGTCTTTTCTTCGGGCTTGGCCCGGCCGTGGACCCAGACCCGGCCACCAGGCGCTCGCCTGTGAGCCCCAACCCCGGGCCTGGCTCCAGAGTGGGGCCTCGGTAACGCCAATCCGGGCGACGTACACTGCCTCCATGGTTCGTTCATAATGGGGTTTTTTGAACCGCTCTTTGTCTGATCCATCACCTAGGACCTGTTTGCCTTGGGAGACCCTACCAGGGGCATTGAGCCCCAGACAACATAGTCCCTAGGTTCATCTGGATGCTCAAACCCCTCCACCACGTTAAGGTGTTGGTTCAGGGAGAGGATGTAGTGATTGTATGCCTGTTAAATGAATTAATTTAATAAGCACAGCATAAAAAAGTATACTCACAAGATAAAATATTAGATTGTGGTTATCTCACATGCTCAAATTCAATAAACTTTTAAAGTCAAAATCAGATCAAGTTGATCATATCGCAGCCAAATTTTGAACTTTTTGAAACCTGGCACAAATATAGGATAAAACATAGAAATTACCCTTGAGCTGATGTGTTCTCAGATACTCTTACTTTTTTCTAAAAAATACTTTTAAATTTGCAACAATTTGAAGGGAGAACAATTTAAAAGTGATTATTGCCGAATTGGTAATTCCTCATTTAGAATTTTTTTGTTTTAACAGATTCAGGAGATTCTGAATAGTAGACGAGCAAGAGTGCACTTGGAACAACATATTGGACAGAAACTTACTATAGTTTCTACAGTAAAATTACTGTAGAGTTGATGTGTCTTCAGAATCATGCTTTTCTGACTGAGAGACATTCATTTTTGACACTGCAAATTTTTTCTATACTCAAAAAAAATACTCAAACACTTAGATATTTTCGTATTTAAAAGATTAATAAGATTCAAGACATCGGATTAGCAATGGCGGCTTGTCACTGCTGTAAGCCAGCGAAGCATGCACTTGAGGCAGTTGTCTTGGTGGGGTTGGTACCGGTTATATTGCTCCAGAGACTGATTGTTTGCCTTAGTAAGTGAATAAATTCACACCACACCACACAACAGTATACTCACAACATCCAATCAATCATGGATAAGTAGGACTCAAACTAGACAAGTGCCTATCCTTTAATCCTGACATCTTGTTCAAGCCCATGTAACAGGATCTCATTGTTTATAGTATTACATTTTGGGTTGAGGTCCAGAACGACCAGAAACAACATGTTTATTTGTTTAAATAAATATAATTGATAAGGTTAAGGGCCTCTTTAACAAGTCTGTTAAATAAAAAACAACAAAATTTATGTCACAATCTAAAGGTTTAGTGTAATTACTCATCTGTATATGCAATATATACATTTATACTTGTTTCTCCTGCAATATTCATTACTGTACCCCAGTACCTTTTATTCATTTACTGGTTATGATATACATTTATATTTTATACACTGCTGTACTTTAGATTTCATTGCATATATGGTTATAACATCTCAAGTAATTGTTACCTCGTTTTTAAAATCTTTGTAGTAAATACCGTGTACTCTGACTCACTGTTTTCTTTCTGTGCAATAACAATAAAGGTAGTCTCAGTCTAAGTCAATCAATCAATCAATCAAATTTTATTTATATAGCCCACATTTACTAATCAAATTTTTCACATAGGGCTTTACAGGATTGGTAACATCCTCTGTCCTTAGACCCTCAGCCCAGGAAAGGAGAAATTACCGAGAGGAAAAAACCCTTTTAACAGGGAAAAAAGAACCATAGAAACCTTAGGGAGAACCACAGGAGAGGGATCCACTCCCTGGACGGACAGACAGTGCAATGGATGTTACCAGAGCATGGAAATACAATAAAATAAAACAAATACAAAAGGTACAACACATAGTCACAATTTAAATGCTTCCAGTAGCCGCTGTGTCAGTATGTGTATGAGGCTATGATCCTGGTTATCCTAGTTCTGGCATCGACCCATCCATCAGCAACCAGAATAAAATAAGAGAAACTAAGTCTAGCAAAAAAAATTGTTTCTAATTGTTCATTTAAGAATGCTTAGAAAACGTAAACAGTGACTGTAATAATTGTGATGAGTCACAATAAAGTCACAGATGCAGGTGTCAGAGTCTCAATGATTTATTTACAGCTCAAAGCTCACGGGGAAGTCCCGTGACTGTAATTTTCGCGTTCTTTGTCAGGCTGCTCCTCAGCAGCTGCAGTATCTCACAGCTGATCTCTCTACCTGTGGTCCCAGCTCCTACTAATACAGGGTTAAAACAATTGAACTCACCTGCGCCCCGGTGCAGCGTCAGCCTCACCACTGGTCTGCTCTCCCAGCCACAGTTGATCGCTAGTCACTGCCCCGCCCTCGCATACCTCCACCGCTGGCAGGTGGACTGTCCAGCCAAGCGAACTCCCCCGCCGTCCCCATACTCCCCCCAGGACGAGAAAGAACAAGTTTGAAATTAAATCGCCAGGTACCACCGTGTGATCCTGGCATTGCTGTACTTCATTGGTGGAGCCACTGGAGCGGAGTGTGGTCCGAGCGGAGAGTGAAATGGCGTCCCAGGAGGTAACAATGCAAGGCGCAGACTGCCCAATCTGATGGCCAAACATTCTTTTTCTATTGTGCTGTACCGACTCTCCCGGTCGGACGACAGTTCGGTCGGTGCCCCGCACCCGCTGGGACAACACTGCCCCCAGCCCTATGCCCGACGCGTCAGTCTGCAGCATAAAAGGGAGAGAAAAGTTAGGAGTGAACAACAGTGGCTTACCACAGAGAGCCCATTTCAGCTGCTTAAACGCCTGCTTACACTGCTTTGTCCGCTGGACCGGATCTGAGGCACTCTTACGGTTCAGATCCGTCAAGGGGGGTGGCCAGGTCACCGAACTGTGGGATAAAATGCTGGTAATACCCCACGAGCCCCAAGACCTGTCTAACCTCTTTTTTAGACTTGGGACGCGGACAGGATGCAATCTCCGCTGTCTTATCCAGCTGTGGACACAGCTGACCCTGCCCCAAGCAGTGTCCCAGATACTGTACCTCCCTCCGTCCAACTGCACACTTCCCTGGGTTGGCTGTGAGCCCCGCCTGCCTCAGGGATTGTAACACCGCTGTTACATGTTATGTGCTTCATACATGTTCCGCCCAGCCGCCACTATGGATGATGTCATCATCAAAATACACAGCAGCGTAAGTAGCATATGGGCGGAGCACTCTGTCCATGAGGTGTTGGAAGGTGGCCAGGGAACCAAACAACCCGAAGTGTAACAAATTGGTACAAACCGTACAGAGTGGAGAAGGACGTTTTCTCTCTAGATTCTGGCGATAAGGGTATCTGCCAGTATCCTTTGATTAAATCCAGTGTCAGAAAAAAATGAGCTGTGCCAAGCCGATCCAAGAGTTCGTCAACCCGGGGCATTGGATAAGCATCAAAACGTGAAATCTCATTAACCCTTCTGTAGTCAACACAGAACCGAACAGACCTGTCTTTCTTACCCACTAGAACTACAGGGCTGCTCCAGGCGCTGTGTGATTCTTCAATTACCCCCATTTCCAGCATCAGTTTAACTCCATCTGCACCACTTTACGTTTGTGCATCGGCAGGCGGTACGGCCATGAACGCTTCGTCAGACCAAGCAGTGTTTCTGTGTGATGCTGTATTAGAGTGGTGCGCCCTGGAAGAAAGAAGAACACGTCAGAAATATTCTGCTAGAGCCCTTCCACATCTGCTCTCTGGGCTGACGTCACACAGAAGAGAGCTTGGACCAGGAGCCCCCACTACCGGACCGAGCTCATCCTCCTTCTTCACTGTCGACACCAGAGCAACCGCTTCTGGCTCTACCCGCGCCTTTAACAGATTTAAATGATAAATTCCTGTCTGAGCATTCCACCTCATAGTCAACATCACCAACTCCCCATGTGACCACAAAGGGTCACTAGCACTTAGCGAGCAACTTGGATGCTGAAGATGGGAGGAGCACCAGGACTTTGTCTCCTGGTGCAAGTGCTGCTGTCATACAGGCACCTCTGATGTTCCTGAGCCCTGTGCAAATTAACCCATGATTCCTGCCGGAGTGAGTGTAGTTTTGCTCTAAGGTCGAGAACGTACTGAACTTAGTATTGACTAATTAGGTCCAACACGCCCCTCAACTTCCTGCCAAATAACAATTCAAAAGGGGAAAACCCTGTGGAGGGCTGGGGATCCTCGCGCACTGTGAACAACAGGGGTTTGCACCACCTATCCCAGCTTGGACTGCCCTCCTGAATGAACCTCCTGGTCATAGACTTCAGAGTCTTATTCAGCCACTTCACCAACCAGCCAGTCTGAGGGTGGTAGACGCTGGTCCGAACAGACTTGATGTCTAATAATCTGTATAGTTCCTTCATGGTCCGTGACATAAAAGATGTCCCCTGATCTATCAGGATCTCCTTCGGGATCCCTACCTGCGAGATTATACGGAAAAGTTTGCAGAGATGTTACGTAGCACCACGGCTTCCCGATATCTAGTGGCGTAGTCACTACCAGAACAAACTGGTACCCGCGTGCACTGCACCCTCTGGCGCTATCATTTCTCAATGACCAGGAACAGTTCCCTAATAAATTGTGGAATCCTCGCCAATAAGTGCCTAGAACCACAGAGTGTGCCGGCCGAGAGCTGACCGCAAAACGGACGCCACTCCTCCCCCTTATAATGGACCCCAATGGATGTAAAAGGGTACCAGTGAACATCTCCGTGAACACATTTAACCTTCACCATAGCCCCGTTATTCAAAGCTCCAGGTTGAATCAGGTTCTCGTGAACCAGAGACTGCTGACAGCTTGAATCCACAATTTCCTGAAATATACAACCCCTGGATCCTTACCGGAACACTGTATGTCCCTCTCAATCGGGGCAGAGGCGTTGGGGGTCTGTCCACTCGGACCCACCTTGGCCAACTGCAGGTCCAGAGCCCCTGTCTGTGCTTGCAGTTCCGCATGGCAACGACTTCTCCCAACATCGTCGCCAGTGCCCCAATCAGCTTCTGTGCAGTCATTCGTCCAGTGTAGTTGGGCGTCAAAATGTGATGAGATAGGTTCTCTGGACAAAGTTGCAGGTGTCAGAGTCACAATGCTCAAAGCTCACGGGGCAGTCCCGTGACTGTAATTTTTGCACTTTTTGTCAGGCTGCTCCTCAGCAGCTGCAGCGTCTCACAGCTGATCTCTCTCCCTGTGGTCCCGGCTCCTACTAATAAAAGAAGAGATCTGATTAAAACAATCGCGCTCACCAGCGCCCGGTCCAGCGTCAGCCTCACCACTGGTCTGCTCTCCCAGCCACAGCTGATCGCTAACCACTGCCCCGTCCTCACACAATTGGGCTGTTAGGATCAGGTGTGTTTGTGAATATAGATTCAAATGAGATAAGACATGTGGTTGGATAGCAAGGGACAAATGTCGATGCCATGTTAAAATAAGGTCAAGTGAATGCCTGTGGCGGTGAGTAGGTTTGTTAACCTGCTGCTTGAAGCAGGTGTGTTTGTCTGTGTTTGTGTGTGTGTGTGTGTATATATGTAATCATCTACATGAAGCAATGTTTCCATCAAACAGAATAAACAGAAACATACAGAGTCCGACATGCTCTTAGCAAATATACACACAACTCAAAAATAATTTTAGTGACCTTCAATTGGCAAAGCCCGATGTCATTGATACTGACGTGAATATCAATCTTATCAAACCTACAATTACCCTTAGTCAGCAACTTCAAATGAGACTTTCTGTCTCCATATGTCACCATTTGTTTGAAACGTACTCTAGGTCGCAGGCGAGCTGGGGGCTTTGGCTTTCAGCCACGCTTTCTACCATGCTTCCTGCCACACTTCCTGCCATGGGCAGTAACCCATTTGCCCTGTTTTTCTGGCTGCTTGGTAACTGCTGAGGGGTCTGGCACTCACATTGAGGTAGAATTTGCTGCGGCTACTGCTACTGGGCTTGCAATTCCTATCAAGCTATGGCTAATGTTAGTAGCTATAGACCTAGCTTCCACAATGCAGAGACACATTTCAGGCTGGCAAATCCTCTCTTCCATGAACATCAAGCACTGGGTACAAGTGGGAAAGTGAAGCCATTTTAGTGTGTGCTAGGACAGGCTGCTAGCAACCGTGACGGACAGAGAGAGTGAGAAGATAGCTTTAGGTAACAAAAAAAGAGCACTTAGCTTCGGTGTTTAGCTGACTAGATCAGGGGTCTCCAAACTGTTCCACAAAGGGCCGGTGTGGCTGCTGGTTTTTGTTCCAACCAACCAAGAGCACATAGTTTGACCAATCAGGTGTCTGATGACTGTGATCAGTTGATTAAACCTGTCAACTCAGGTGTGCTGCTGCTAGGTTGGAAAAAAAAAAAACCTGCAGCCACACTGGCCCTTTGTGGAACAGTTTGGAGACCCCTGGACTAGATGATCCAGGTCCCGGTCTTGTGCTGGGTTCAAGTGTAAACACACTGAGAACTACAAAGTGCACCCCTGTATGTCTCCTAAGACCCAGGAAAGCTTAGCAGTAGTGCTCCTAGACAGGATAGAACAAAAGCTACAGTTAATGGATCATTTAAACGACGGATGACTTTGTCGGCTTCACAGTTATTTTTATTAGCTGTCTCGTTCCCCCTTTATTGTTGACTCAGAAAGGGGGGACAAACTTTTTTCCAGGCAGCTGGGATTGGTGAAGTACTAGTGTATGGGGCTTCCTTTTGATTGACCAAAGGTCACTGATCTGCACTGTGACTGGTCAAAGACATTTGATATGACCTTGATTGTTGCCAATCCTTTACAGTCCTTGGCAAATCCCTCGGCAGATCAGTGATCTTGAACCAATCATTGTCCCTCTCCATAGTGTCTGACAGAGCAAAGGCTAGTTCTTCAGATTTTAACTGACTAATGCCTGGCCGGCATTAGTCAGTTTTTGACTAATGCCTGACCACAGAGAAGATCACTGATTTTTGAGCAATCACAGGCCAGTTGCACAGTGATTGACAAATCACCCGGCAGATCAGTGACCTTTAGTCAATCACAGGCCGAGTCAGTGATAATTAACAAATATGAAGTTAGGTCAGTGATATTTAAACCATCAGCTTTACAGTTCTTGATAGATTACATGGCTAATCAATGGTCAGATAACAAAGAGCTGCTTTACTGTTGTCATGCAAAACAGTTGTCAACAAAATATGTTTAAATATATTATAGTTATAATAATAGTAATAATAAATTGAAGGGTCAAGGGCCAGCCCTGTCGGCAAGTATTTGTTCAACTACTATGGAACTGGACTTTGACTGGCCAAAAACACTAGTCTGTCTCTACAATTGGTCAAAAAAAATGAGCTGAAGCTGATTGGTCATTTTTTTACTGGGCTGGCCTATGATTAGTAAAACATAATAGAGCTAGCCCATGATTGGACAAAAAATTATGGATCTGGCCTGTGAATGGTCAATACTATGGAACTGGAGTGCACTGAGTCTTGTTGACTAAGCTGGTCTGCGATTTGTCAAAGACTTTAGAGCGTAACTGTGATTAGGCACATACAGTGAGATTGGCATGTAGTTGGTCAAATACTGTAGAGTGTAACTGTGATTAGGCAAATACAGTGAGATTGGCATGTAGTTTGTCAAATACTGTAGAGCTGTCCTGTGTTTGTTCAAAGATTGTAGATCTTGGCTGTGATTGTAAAAAAAAGAAAACAAATATCTGAGCTGTATTAGGCCCAATATTATAGAGCTGCCCTATGGTTGGCCAATACCACTGATTTGAGCTTTGATAAATCAAGGAGTTTGGAGCTGACCCCTGATTGATCAATACTATACAGCTTGCCTGTGAATGATCAAATACTTGGGAACCGACCTGTGGTTGGCCAATACATTGGAGCTGATATGTCATTGGCCTATATCCACTGAGGTGGCCTGTGATTAGTCAAATACTATATATATGGGCTGTAATGGGCGAATACTATGGAGCTGGCTTGTGATTGGTCAATGTTCACTGAGCCTGCCTGTGATTGTCACAAACCACTTATCTGCCCTGTGATTGGTCAAAGATTATAGAGCTGGCATGTGATTGATCATATACAATATAACTGGCCTGTTTGGTCAATACTAATGTTTTAAGCTGTGATTGGCCAAATACTATAGAGCTGGCCTGTGACTGGCCAATTACACTGATCTGAGCGTGATTTATCAAGTAGTATAGAGCTGGCCTGCAATAGATCAATACTATGAAGCTGGCCTGTGATTATTGATCCAACCCGTTATTGATTATAAAACAATGATTATCGCTGTGATTGGTCAAAATAGACTAATCTGCCCTGTGATCCGTCTTATACTGTAGAGCTGGCCTGTAATTGGTTAAATACTATGGAACTGTTACAGTAGGGTTTCTTCAGCGAAGACGTGGTCGGACCCAAACGGAGGACTGGGAGACTCTTCTTTGGTGTTCAAATATTTATTAACAGAAAACAAACTGACATAAACTAAACAAACCCCTTCTACATGCACATTACAAAGTGCATGAACTCTAAACTCCAAACTTCAACAATGGTTTGGGTACCTAAGCCCAAACCAATACCTGACAGCAGAACATATCACACACAATAGTTCTGCAAACATTAACAAAAACCTCCTTACAACACACATCCAAACAAAACAATGATCCCACCAAGACTGAGTGAAGGAGAGGGTTATATATACTATATATACGTGGCCTGTCATTGGTCAATACTTTGGAGCTGGTCAGTGATTGGTCTAATACAGCCATGTCCAAAGTCCGGCACGGGGGCCAGTTGTGGCCCGTGATCAAATTTTTACCGGCCCGCAGCCTCTGTCATAAAATTAATAATATGTGGCCCGCCAGCAATGTTGACAGCGATATAAAATAAATGTGTACGAAAAAAGTTATTTCACCATTTCACCAGAAGATGACAGTAGCTGTTTGGCCGCACTCTGGCCACCTTGAACCTTGGTCTTGCGTGATCGTTTCAGCGGCTAAAACGCTAAAATTTAGCCCGACCCATTTCTGACATGGCGACTGTAACTAGAAAAAGGAAAGTTGACTGTGAGGGCCGCCGCTTCCAGAACTACACAAATCTGAAACAACTGCGTTTGCCTAATTTGCCAAGAGACTGTGGCTGTTTTCAAGGCATTCAATATCAAGAGGCACTACCAGACGAAACATGCTAACTACGACAAGCTAACTGGAAACCAACGCGGTGAAACTTTTTCACAAGAGCCCGTGAGTCAAATGAAAATGCTACAAAGGCGAGCTACGAGGTGGCGACGCTGATTGCCAAGCACTGCAACCCTTTCACTGAGGGAGAATTTATTAAAGACTGTGTAATGAAAATGGTCGAGAAAATTTGTCCTGCAAAGAAGAAAGAGTTTGCCAATATTTGCCTGGCTCGTAACACTGTGGTACGGAGAATTGAAGATGTTTCATTAGATATTAAGAGACAATTAGAAGCAAAAGGAACGGAGTTTGACTTTTTTTCATTAGCTTGCGATGAAAGCTCGGATGTATCCGACACCACTCAGTTACTGATTTTTTTGAGAGGAGTGGACAGTGACATGAACGTGAGTGAAGAGCTTCTGGATCTCCAGAGTCTGAAGGACCAAACAAGAGGGGAAGATTTATTTGCTTCTGTTTGTTCCGCCGTAGATGAACTCAAACTGCAGTGGAATAAAGTCACTGGGATTATTACAGACGGCGCACCTGCCATGACTGGGGAGAGGAGTGGATTATCAACCCTTGTCTGTAACAAAGTCAGCGAAGAAGGAGGCAGAGCTATTAACCTCCACTGTATTATTCACCAAGACGTTCTCTGTGCCAAACATCTGAAATATGATAACGTTATGAAACCGGTGATAAAAGCAATTAATTCTATTTATTGCGCTCCAAAGCGCTGTGCCACTGCCAGTTTCAGCAATTTCTTCTTGACATCCAGGCTGAATACGGAGATCTTTTGTATCACAACGACGTAAGATGGCTCAGTCGGGGGCCTGCACTGCTGCGTTTCTACGCTCTCAGAGAGGAAATTGGACAGTTCTTGACAAAAAAGGGAAAACCGATGCCACAACTTTCTGATCCTGCTTGGCTCGCTGATTTTGGATGTTTGGTTGACATAACGAGACATCTGAATGCGCTGAACATAAGCCTTCAAGGGCAAAATGCAGTGGTAAGCCAACTGTATTCACACATCAAGGGATTTCGGACCAAGCTACTACTTTTCCAAAGGCACCTGTCAGAGGCGCATCCCAATACCACACATTTCCCATCGCTGCGGGAAATTATGACCAGTCTCCCACAGAACAATATAAGTGCGCAAATGGCAAAGTACGTAGCAGACATCTCATCTCTGGCTGAGGAGTTTCAAAACCGCTTTCGGGACTTTGCAGCTATTGAAAAGGAGATCACGTGGACCCTCACTCCGTGGACCCTGATGACGCTCCAGACCACCTGCAGCTGGAGCTCGTTGAGCTGCAGTGTGACGCCGAGTGTCGCGGTCGGCACCAACAGCTCCCTCTTGTCAACTTCTACTGCCAGATGGATAACTTGAGGTTCCAAGAAATGTGAACATTTGCTAAGAAAATGCTGAGCTTGTTTGGCTCCACATACTTGTGTGAGAAGACATTCTCCCTTATGAACATTAACAAGAGCTGCGTGAGGACGAGACTAAGTGACTCTCACCTGCGTGACGTCTTGCGCATCAAAACGACTGTTCTTGAGCCAGACCTGGACTACATACAGCAGTCGAGATCCCAGTTTCACCCTTCACATTAGAGTGCAGGCAAGACATTTGTTTATTCCTGAGTTGAATAAATTCTTAAATCTCAGTTAATTGATTTTTTTGATGGTCAAAGCCACAGTTTTGAAAATGCAGTGATCACTATCTTGAATTTATTTTACAGTTAGCATATAATAGCGAATAATATGTAATGCTTCAGATAAACTTGGATGTCAGTAATCTCCATAAGTTTTTTCCCAGACAGACTTTTTGTTCATTTTATTGTCTTCTTCTTCTTTTCCTTTCGGCTTATCCCATTTTTCAGGGGTTGCCACAGCGAGTCAATAACCTCCATCTCACCCTGTCCTGCGCATCCTCACCTCCAACTCCAACCACCTCCATGTCCTCCCTCACTGCATCCATAAATCTTTGTTCATTTTATTGTGATCTGTGATTTTGTTAAAACTTTTTTTTTTTAAATGCTGGTCTGTGATTCATCATTAAGATGGAGCTGGCCTTTGATTGGTCAATGTTCACTGAGCTTGCCTGTGATTGGTGAAAAAATACTAATCTACTCTATTAGTATTATTAGTATAATATACTAATATTAGTAATATTAGTGATTGAACAATACTATGGATCTGGCCTGTTATTGGTCAGTGTTCACTGAGCTTTCCTGTGATTGTCACAAAACACCTATCTGTCCTGTGATAGGTCAAGGACTATGGAGCTGTCCTGTTATTAGTCAATACATAGAGCTGACCTGCGATTGCTCAATGTTCACCAAGCTTGCCTTTTCTTGGTCAAAATAGACTAATATGCCCTGTGATTTATCAAAGATGCAGATCTTGGCGTAGATTGTGAAAAAGCACTTATCTACCTTGTGATTGGTAAAAGATTAAGGAGCTGACCACTGATTGGTCAATTACCAATGATCTGAGCCGTGATTGGCAAAATACTTTAGAGCTGGTCCCAGACTCTTACAATATGCCATTATCTTTTTTTCAGGAGCTATTAGCCATGTGACTACTGGGGACAGGACTTTAACCAATCAAAAAGAATAATTAGACATTTGAAGTTATTCTTAGTCTAAATTAATCTAATTAATCCAATTTCCGCCAATTTCACAAATTTTTACACATATTTATAAAATGGAATCCTAGAAAATTACCTGGAGTTGATGTGTTATCAGAATCATATTTTTCTGACTGAGAGACATTCATTTATGACATCATTAAATTTTTCTAACATTTCTAAAAATACACATTTGTGCAACTTCAGACATATCATCAGTGTTGACACCTGGGTTCATCAGGTATTTAGGTCTCTCAACAGACACCCTCACCCAGGGGACCTAGCCGGGGTGATCAAGTCCGGGCTTGTGTCTTAAGAGCATGTGCCCACGGATCGACCCACTTGATCCGCAGCCATCTGGATGCCTTTTCTGCGGCATCACTGATGTTTTTGATGGCTCTCCTGTTGTGCAGTCCCCTTACTCCCAGCATCTTGAGTGTACTAATAAGTGACTGTCCAGCGAATCCTCTGCCAGGAGACAGTCAACTCCAGCAGAAAAACCTTGTTGCCTTGTTGTTTCCGAAACCAGGACCATGTCTGGCCTGAGTTTGGTCACGGCAATGTTTTCCGGGAACTTGAGCTGTCTCCCTAGGTTGACTATCAGCTGCCAGTCCCAAGCTGTTGCCAGCAGCTTGACTCCAGGGCTGCGGCAGCCCTAACAAAGGTGATGGACTGCCTTGTCGGTTGTTGCAGTTTGCTGGTGGAGATCCCAGTGGTGATGGCATCCCCGATGACCTTTAGCACCTGGTCATGGCGCCAGCAGTAGCATCCATCTGCCAGTGCCCTTGGGCAGCAGTTCAGAATGTGCTCCAATGATCCAGTCACTTGGCGGAGGGGGCACAGTGGGTTTTCTGCTAAGCCCCAGCGGTGTAAATTGGATGGGCTTGGGAGGACACTGTAGACCGACTGGATGTGGAACTTGATCCGGTGTGGGTCAGATCACCACAACTCTGACCATGATACCCTTCTCTCAGCTGCCTCTTCCCATCAGGTCAACGCCCCCTGCTGCTGCATCCCTACTGACAGCAGGCTTCCTCCACCTCTGCTCGGACTTCTTTCTGGATGAGCTGGCGCCCTGCCTTCCCCTGTGCCTTGCTGTAGGAAGGTCCTGTGTAGCACCTGAATCCTGCCCGTCCGGATGCCACTATACCCACCAGCTTGCTGTGCCTCAAACAGGATTCCACATGGTTAACTGCCCCCTGAGCACTCCACTTCCTGCCAGTCCTCACTTCGATGCCAGCCGAGGACACTTTTGTGTCACTAGAGTCCCTATAAAGCAGCACCGCTCTTGTACGGGTAACCATAATTTTTATTTTATTTTGCAAATTTTTAAATTGAAAAAATTGATGAGAAAATAGTTTAGAAGTGATTGTTGTGCAAAAAATGTCAAATCTGACTTAGAAATAATACCCTTTGGCAGATTCATGAGATTCAGGATAGCCACAGAGCAACAGCTGCTTGTCACTGCTGTAAGCTGGCAAAGATTGCACTTTGAGCAGCAGTTCTTTATATTTGTATGTATGTAACTGTGTGTAAAGTGCCCTGAGATAGCTGGTGCTATGATTTGGCACTCTAAATAAATATAGTTGAGTAGTTGAGTTGAGTTGAGTTCAACCACTGGCATGGGTCCAGGTTGTATTGCTCCAGAGAGTGATTGTATGTCCAAAAAAATAAATTTAATAAACCCAGCACACAACAATATACTCACAACAATTTAAAACATTAGTTTGTGGTTACTAACACTGTGCTTGATGGAAAGCTGTAACTGTCCAAAAAATAATTATCAGAAATAAAAATTAAAGTCAAACACAAAAACATTACTTTTAAGAATAAGATTGCATAGAAATTGTTCAAAAGCAATTTAAAGTTGATTGTTGCACAAAATGGGTTAGACGCCACTTTTTTTGTTCTTCACAGATTTATGATTTCCAGGCTATCCGACGGCAGTGACTTCTTGTCACTGCTGTAAGCTGACCGAGAGTGCACTTCTGGTAATGGAATAAATTCAATAAACACATTACAAAATAGCACACTTATGGCAATATTAAATATTAATTTGTGGTTATTTTTTACAGGTCAGGTTGATGATTTTGGACCAATTATCAAGCATTTACATAGTGTGTTACCAATCAAAGGCATGTCTTTAGTCATTGACCAATCAAGGGACAAATCAGTGATCTTTGATCCGAAGGGCAGTTGGTTGCCTAGTGGTTAAGGTATTGTTCCCACACTCTGCTCCCCTGCGCTCAAAAGTTGCTCATTGCCCACTTTGGTGATGGGTTAAATGCAGAGGTCAAATTTAGTTGTGTGCTGTGATGTGGATTACTTTGTAGATCAATTCTCTTCAACGTTTTGTTAGTCTGTGACTGTTTCAGAACACAATGTCACAGTGACTAAAAACTAAAATTAATCTCTTAATTTACTTTAATCTTTGAACAATAACAGGCAAGGTCATTGGTCATTGACCAATCAGAGGTCAAATCATTCATCTTTGGCCAATCACAGGCCAGGCCTGTGATTTGTGACCATGTACAGGCTAGATCCTCACTATTAGTTGACCAATGCAGATGATTCTTCTTCTCCTTTGGCTTATACCTTTTCTCAGTGGCTGCCACAGCGTGGCTCTGTATCCTCAACTGTATCCTCAACCTCTAATTCCAACCACCTCCATGTCCTCCCATATCGCATCCATAAATCTCCTCTTTGGCCTTCCTCTTCGTCTCAAACTGACCCATCACTTCCTCATCCCCTCTGTTCCCTTCTCCTACAGGGCCACTGAAATCTGCTCCAATCCCAACTCTCTCTTCTGGGAATGATCTACCAACCAAATCCAGCTCATTTTGAAACTTTTCCTTTTCTGCTAACTCACAGCCTATCTGTGGAGCATAACCATTGACAACATTCAACATAGCACCTTCTATCTCTACCTCAACACACATCAACCTGTCTGACAATTGTTTCACATCCACCACATTTCTAGCATACTTTTCCCCGATGATCACCCCTACTCTATTTCTCCTTCCATTTAATCCATGGTAGAATAAATTAAAACCTCCCCCAATATTTCTAGCCCTGCTACCCTTGCACCTGGTCTCTTGAATACAGAACACATCCAGTCTTCTTCCCTACTTTATGTCAGCTAGCTCCCTACCTTTCCTTGTCATTGTACCATCATTCAGGGTTCCCACTTTCAGACCAAAACTTCTAACCTTCCTCTTTTCCCTCTTTGTCTTAATCAATCTCCCTCAGTAGTCCAATTACCAACAGTACCCTGTAGGTTAACAGCACGGTTGGTAGTCATTGTTAACCTGGGCCCTGACCGATCTGGTATGGAAATCTATATTTGTCTCGCATCTTAGATTTGGCAAAATGATTTTACGCCAGATGCCCTTCCTGACACAACCCTCACCATTTGTCCAGGATTGGAACTGGCACGAAAAAACACTGGCTTGTGCTCCCTAGTGGCTGGGTTAGTCTTTTACGAATCACAGGCAAGGTCTTTGATCTTTCACCATTTGGAGGAGAGATCCTAGTCACTGAATCTGTTGCCGATCACAGGCCATATCAATGACCTTTGAGCAATCCTAGGCGACCCATATAGTACTTGAAAAATCACAAGCTAGATCAGTGAGCTCTGACCAGTAAAAACGTCACAAAGCAGGTATTTTACTAATCAGAGGCCAGGTTAGTGAACATAATCAAATTATAGACTAAGTCAGTGATCTTTGCCCAATATCAGGCCATATCTGTTCTGTACAGGTCAGATTAGTAATTATTGATGAATCACAGGCCAGGTCAGTAGTCATTGAAAATTAAAAGGGCCAATCCCAAACAAGCCCCAACGTCTTTGACCAGTTACAGCTGGGATCATTAAATGTTGAAAGGTGACAGGCCAATTCAGTAATCTTTGTCCAGTAAGTTAAAACGTGTTTGACCAATCCACTGGAATCTTTAAACAATTTATGGCAAGAGCCTAGTCTTTGAAGAAGGGATGTCTGATGTATCGATCCACCGATAAATATTGGACAATATGAGCATAACTTTTAATATCGGATTATATCGGTATCGATTTTTCCACAAATATAATTAATCCAATGCTGCAAAGCATTGCAAATACATTGAACTTCCTCATGAGGAACTGTGTCAGCAAAACTGACACTCTGACCTGCGTGTGATTAATGATGTAATTTAATGGTACAATTACAATGAGCAATGCTACAGAAAATGTCCGTGGTCTGGAGTTTTTTGTGGATAGAAATCTGTAATTCTCAATAAGTGCAGGGAGCTGATCATGTGAGGGTAGGCGGTAAGATTTTAACACTTTATCACGAGGCGTTTTCTGCAGCAAAGTAAAGAAAAACAACACAGAATTGACTCAGAGAACAAAAACAGCAGCAGCAGCTGTCTCTCTCTCTCTCTCAAAGAAGTTAAATACGGTAAAGAATAGACAAGAGCAAATAGTTAAATACGGTAAAGAACAAAGACAAGCAAAAGAAACCAGCCAAACTTCACTGAGTTCATCATCTTGGAGAACCAGCCGTTCTCTATGTCATGACTAATTGTATTGGAAATAAGTATTTCTCGAACATTTGCCGTAAAACGCTGTTTGGTGTTGTCTCTTATGTCATCAACGAGAAGAGTTGTTTATTTGTGATGATACCAAAAGTTTTGACTTACATTAAAGAGAGCTTTTTACTCATACTTATACTGCAACTGTTTCTATCTGTGACCATTTGTATTGCCTGTTGTTATGAGGGCTAAATGAGCCCGGTTTATAATGTTAATCAATGTTTTTGAGAAGTTATTCTGTCCAACACTAGACATTTCTTGTTTACATCAAATGCTGCACAAATAATCATAGGACTGTTTCAGACAAAATGGTAAAAAATAAATGTGAAATTTTGATAACTTTTATTTAAGTAGTGTGTTTATGTTGTACACAGTTATTTATAGAATGCATTTTGTCTGTTATCACACTAATCCAGGGAAAATTAGCTGCCTATATCGGTATCGGTTCATATCGGTATTGGAAATTAAGTGTTTGGGCAATATCGGTTAATTATTATTGTAAATTATTAATATTGGTATTGGTAAATGTCATAACAGACATCCCTATCTTTGAGCAATCAAATACAGATCAGTATTCTCAAAGCAATCACAGGCCAGCTCTATGAATGATTTTTCATAATTTTTTTACAGCTCCATGGGCCCTTATCATTCAAAGGGAGGATCAGGAATCTTTGGCTAAACAGAGGCCAGCCCCATAGACCTTTACCAATCACAGGCCAGATCAGTGACCGTTGTTTATTCACAACAGAATCATAAAGTACTTTACTCATCAGAGAGAAGGTCGCTGAGTTCTGACCCATAAATATTAACAATAATAATACAGTTTTTTGTAGTGCTTTTCATACTACTAAAATACATTACACACACACACATACACAAAGACATTGAGAGTCGGCGAGAGTCAATTGTAAAATGCATTTTTAAGTAAATGGGTCTTGGATGATAGAGTGTCTTAATTGCGGCTGGCCAGTTCAGGAAGTCCCAAAGGGTGCGGGCGACAAGGGCAAAGGCTGTGTCTCCAATTGTTTTGTATTTAGTTTTAGTGATGGGTTCGAGGAGGTTGGCGTAGTCAGAGCATACTCATTGTGTGGGGGCATGGCAGTGGAGGAGTTCAGACAAATAAGGGGGTGCAAGGTTGTGGAGGGCATTGTAAGTTATGAGGAGGATCTTAAAGTGTATTCGTTTTTTGATGGGGAGCCAGTGAAGTTTACAAGTGAGTTTGGAGAGGACGGCAGGAGAAATGGTTTTGGTGTGTATCATCAGCATAGCAGTGGAGTTGAAGGCCATGGTGTGGGATGATGTGTCAGAGCGGAAGCATGTACAGGATGAAGAGAAAGGTACCCAGGACTGAACCTTGAGGAACTCCATGTGCAACTGAGTGATGTGAAATTTCACTCAGTTGCCGAGTGAAATTTCGAGTCGGTGAAGCTAATGGATTCCAAACGGTTTAGAAGTATGGAGTGATTTACTGTGTCAAAAGCAGTACTGAGGTCAAGGAGGAGGAGAGTGGTGGGGGTGCCTGAGTCAGCAGAAAGAAGTAGATCGTTTGTGATTTGAGAGCTGTTTCGGTGCTATGGTGACTGCAAAAACCAGATTGGAATGGCTCTTTCCAGAGGTTTTGACAGGAATAGGAGGTTGGAGATGGGTGTTTAATAATAATAATAATACATTTTATTTATAGGCACCTTTCTGGACACTCAAGGTCACCGTACACAAGACAAAAAAGACAGTAAAAACATTAAAACATTATGAAACAATATGAAACAGTTAAACAATTAAAATAAATAAGTCAATTATTAAAAGTTGGGGGGGTGCTATAGGTGGTTAGGCTGTGTTGAAACAGTTAAAACAGTACAAGTCGGGGGCGTGATGGGATGGGCGCGTTGCTTGAATCAGAGGGAATATGCAGTTTTGAATAGATGTGTTTTTAGTTGTGATTTGAAGTGGGAGAGTGAGTCAATGTTCCTGAGCAGAGCGACTGAATGCTCTGCTCCCCGTGGTGGTGAGGCAGGCGGGGGGGGAGACAGACAAGGAGGATGGTGGAGGAGGATCTGAGGGAGCGGGAGTCCGTGGGAAAAACAAGGAGGTCAGACAGGTAAGGGGGGGGCAAGGTTATGTATAGAGGTGACGGGTAAGGGGTGGATTTTAGGGACCTTAGCTGTATGAACTGAGTGCGGCCGGAGAGGTAGGAGGTGAACCAGTCAAGGGGAGTGTGGGTGATGCCAATGGAAGATAGCCTGCTGAGAAGGGTGGTGTGACAGATAGTGTCAAAAGCTGCAGAAAGGTCAAGGAGGATGAGGATGGAGAGGAGTCCAGAGTCATGAGCCATGAGGTGGTCGTTAGTGATTGTTGTGAGTGCTGTTTCAGTGCTGTGGAGTGGGCGGAAACCAGACTGGAACTGTTCATAAAGGTTATTGTAGGATAGGTGAGAGTGGAGCTGAGATGCAACTGTTTTCTCGAGGATTTTGGAAATGAAGGGTAGATTGGAGATGGGACGGAAGTTGTCGAAGATGGAGGGGTCAGCACCAGGTTTTTTCAAAATTGGGGTAGTGGCGGCCGTTTTGAGGGATGATGGGACAGTACCAGTGGTGAGAGAGGAGTGGATGATGGCAGTGATGAGGGGGGCCAGAGAGGGAAGACAGATTTTAACAAGTTGAGTGGGGAGAGGGTCCAGTTGACATGTGGAAGGTTTGGATTTCTTAATTAGATCAGAGATTTCTGTAAGAGTGGGGGGCAAAAATGAGGAAAGGGAGAGTATGGATGGAGGAGGGTCAGGTGGGGTGTTAAGGTGAGGCAGTGTACCAAGATTCTGGTGAATGTTCTTGATTTTCTCATTGAAAAATGACATGATGGCATTACAGAAGGATGTGGGGTATAGGTGAGCTGGGAGAGAGTCCTGGGATTTGGTGTTCTTGTTAAGAATGTAGAAAAGTGATTTGGAATTTCCTTTGTTGGCTGTGATTAGGTTGGAATAGTATTGTGAATTGGTGGAATTGATGGAATTCTTATAACTTAGGAGATGATTATTGTACATGTCTTTGTGTATAGTGAGACCAGTTTTTCTGTAGGTCGGGGGTGAACCAAGGAGCAGAGACAGTGAAGGAGACAGATTTGTTTTTTAGTGGGGCGAAAGAGTCAAGGATAGTATGAAGTCCAGTATTATAATTGGAGACCAGATCATCAGGAGTGGACAGACTATGAATGTTGAGAAGGGAAGAGGAGTTGATAGTTGTAGTCAGGGTGGTGGAGTTGATTTTCTTTATATTCTTGTTCTTAGGTGAGGTGTTTTACGGATAGAGAGAGTGAGTTTCACAGTGAAGGTGAGGAGGAAGTGATTCGTTATGGGGGAGTTCATCAGCTGTTAGGTCAAGGGGAGTGACGCCAGCAGAAGTCTAGAGTGTGCCCTTTGGAGTGGGTGGGAATGTTGGTATACTGCTGACAGCCAAAACTCAGGCAGGAGGTGAAATCCTTGGTGAGAGGCAGGTTGATGTTGTCCATGTGGATATTGAAGTCACCCAGTAAGATTATGTGTGGAGACTGTGGTGGAAACTTTCTGTGTCCTTTATTCTCTGTCTGCAGCACAGGATGAGATCAGGTACACAGCATACAAGATAACACCCAGGATGGAGCAGTCAGGGCGTTTTTAATATCATTCAAGCGTGTCTGTATCTTCTTCTTAACACCATACATAGTAAACATATCCTTTCACTTGTACATCTTTCTGCTTCTTCTTCCAGTGTCATCATGGTAACATCTTTTGACCTAGGTTCAACATCCAGCTGTGCATGTGGTATTACTAGAAACAGTTTTCAGTGAAAAGTACAGGAAACAAGGCTCAGCTTGTATCGTCTGTCCGGTGTGGTTAAGGTGTCAGTATTAAACAAAACAAACATCAGCAGTAGACGTGTCAGTAGCAAACAAATGCCAACATCAGCAGTAACATGAAATACAGACATCAGCAGTAATATGAAATACACTTTTTACCATTACATTTCCCCCTTTTGTTCCTACAGGAATGTTAGGAAAATTCTATTGTATTTGCTTACTATGTTATTTTCATATTAAATTTGTGCTTTGCCCTGCTTTGTAACCTTTATAGAAGAAAGAACTCAAAGATGAACACGTGGTCACTAATTTCTTAAGTGTATCTTCTTAGTGTATATGTGGGGTGATGGACATGGTCCTGTCTTGTTTCGATATTATAAAAAGGAACAACTGTTTAGCAGTGGAAAAACCCCAAAACTCTGTAGGCGTAACTGTCACATGTGTATGTATGCAACAAGACTATATAAAAATGTGTGCACCAAAGGTGTTCTTTGGTCCAGTTCTGTATGTAATCATTGCACTGTACCTGTGCAATTAAATCAATTGACTTGAGTTTTGACTCTTAGCCTTTTCTGTGTTAGGAAGCTTGGGTATGAACTAACAGCTATCCTTTTTACAGAAAAGTTTCCTGACATATCTTGGTCCTTCGAGCCGGATCGACAGAGCAAAAAAGTCCATGCATGGTCTGAGAACAACCACTCAGCATTGAACACCCACCTTGAGGGTTCGGTGGTTTCCCAGGATCCAGCGGTGCCTGGTGACGTCGATCCTGAGGTAGAGAACAGAATTACTGCGCATATTGATGTGAGTATAGTATACAGAAAGCGGATGAATGTACAAATAAGTGAGACTTTACTTATTTTCACTTTTACTGGAAGAAAGTTTGAAATAACTGTTTTATTTGTATTGTGGTTAAAATTGAGAAAGTTGGTTTGCAGAGACAGCTGTGTCCGCAGGAAACTATTTCCTGTAGAAGCTTGGCACAGTCGATGATCTCTGTGAATGAGTGACTGATCGTTAATCACAATACTCAGCAAATATGGGACAAACTCAAGGTCGTGAATTGACTAAAAAGGAGCGGAAACGGCTCCAGCAAACACAGAAAGCATTGCAAAAAGAGCATTTTGAGAATGTTGATGCAATATGCTCAAAAATGGTCTGAGAAGTATGGATTTGATTGTTCATTAGAACCTAGTAAGACTGCTGCTCTATTGGCTGCGTTAAGAGACAAAAAAGGTGGTAAGAAAGTTGATGTCAAACACCCTGAAGTGCAGTGTGCATTGATGTGGTGTTCCACAGCGTCTAAGTTGCAAAATAAGCTGCAGATTGCAGAAGCTCAGGCTGCAGCAGAAAAACAGAAACAGGATGACCTTGATTTAGCAGCAGTAGTAGCAGCACAGACACAAATTCGCCCACATTGTAATGTAAAACCTGAGCCCCAACAACCACAACAACCAGGTGTGATTCAAAACTATCTTCATAATAATCCTTTTCGTACCACGGTCACAACGGGACAACCATTACCCCTAAAGAGGCCTGTGCCCGTTCCTCCATCTGTTCCGAAAGCAACAGTTGCTTGTGAAGCTAGAAAATCATCTAATTTCAGCCCAGCTCCCCCAAGTGTCACATAGCAAGTCCTGGGTGCAGCTGCAGCAGCTACTTCTGCTGCTGCTGATCGTGGTACTAATGAAAACTCTACAGAACTTTATGATATGTGTATGTGTATCTATATGATATGTGTATACAATATGTGTATACAAGTATCAGTACCAACAACTGCTAACTTTCCTCTCATTGAAATGACCCAAATGAACTTTGGGTCATGACCAAAAGAACGCGATACCGGATACAAGCGGCAGGAATTAGCTTTCTTCGCAAGGTGGCAGGGCGCTCCCCTAGAGATAAGGTGAGGAGCACTGCCACCCGGGAAGAGCTTGGAGTAGAGCCATTGCTCCTCCGCATCGAAAGGAGTCAGTTGAGGTGGGCATTTACATCAGATGTCCCCTGGACGCCTCCCACGGGAGGTGTTTTGGGTCATGTCCACTGGGAGGAGAACAGAGGAAGACCTAGGACACACTGGAGTGACTATTGTTGCCCGGCTAGTCTGGGATCCCCCCAGATGAGCTGGAGGACGTGTCTAGGGTGAGGGAAGTTTGGGTATTCCTCCTCCAAATGTTGCCCCTGCGACCCGGCTGCGGATAAGCGGATGAAGATGGATGAATGAATGGATATTATTACACATTACAACCAATAACTGGGTAATCAGTTTTGATGTTTTACCTTGTAAAGTTACTTTTAGAAGAAATAGATATTTTCAAATGTTTTTTTGGAATGTTTAATTATATTATGGCTAGAAAAACACATTTCTAAAAGCGACACACTGTATTAGCCGAAAACATAAAAAATACTTCTGGAATGATGCAGTGTCGGAATCGTGCTTTTCTGACCGAGAGAAGCCCATTTCGGAACACTAAAATCAATTTAACATAGAGGTATTACTTTTACAAGGTAAAAATAATAACACATTTACCAGTTTATATTTGTATTATATGTCGGCTAGAAAACACATTTTGAAAGTCAACACAATAATTAGGACGAAAATATAGAAAATACCTCTGAAATGTTGTCGGAAGTGTCGGAATCGTGCTTTTCACACTGGGAGAAGGCCATTTCGGAACACGCGAATCAATTCAATATGAAGTTATTACTTTTACAAGGTAAACATAAGGATATTATTTTTAGATGTTGTTTGCAAGTTTATTATTTAATATGCTACAAAAACATTTTAAAAGGAACATAGGAAATACCCCTGAAATGATAGTGTCAGAATCATGCTTTTCAGAACAAAAGAAACCCATTTCGAAACACTGGAATCATTTCAACAAAGATATTACTTTTACAAGTTACAACATAAAAACACATTTCCAGGTATTGTTTGTAATGTTTAACAATATCAAGCTAGAAAAACTTTTTGAAAGGCAGCACAATATTTAAGACGAAAACGTAGAAAAAGCTATGAAATGATATAGTGTCAGAATCATGTTTTTCAAACCGAGAGAAGGCCATTTTTCAGTTATTGTTTGCCATATTTATTTGTATATATACTAGAAAACACATTTTGAAAGGCAACACAATAATTAAGACGAAAATATAAAAAATACCTCTGAAATTATGCAGTGTCGGAATCGTGCTTTTCAGACCGAGAGAAGGCCATTTCGGAACACTGGAATCAATTCAACATGAAGTTATTACTTTTACATTGTAAAACATATAAAGATCATCTTCGATTATTGTTTGCAATATTTAATTGTATATGTAAAAAATAACACATTTTGAAAGGCAAATTTAATATTGAATATGCTACAAAAACATTTTTAAATTTGGCACAATGAATTAGCCGAGAACATAAAAAATACCTCTAAATTGATGCAGTATCGGAATCGTGCTTTTCAGAACGAGAGAAACCCATTTCCTGAACACTGTAATTAATTCAACATAAAGATATAACTTTTACAAGTTACAACATAAAAACACATTTCCCAGATATTGTTTGTAATGTTTAACAATATCAAGCTGGAAAAAACATTTTTAATGGCGGCACAATGAATAAGCCGAAAACATAGAAAATACCTCTGAAATGATGCAGTGTCAGATTGGTGCTTTTCAAACCAAGAGAAGGCCATTTCGGAACACTGAAATCAATTCAACATAAAGTAATACTTTTTAGAAGTTAAAACATAAATAGATATTTTCCATATTTAAAATGCTTTTTCTGATCATTGTACTGGGAATAGTAATAGCTTCAAGTGTAAATAATCAGAGATTGTCAGAATTTAGTGTCTGAGGCTGTTAAACACAAGTCTAACCATAGTAAAATCCATCCAACACAAACAACTGTTTTAAAATGATGTGTGTATGCACAAAACAATAGTGTTGTGTTTATTGAATATACAGTAATTACTTACCAGATATGCAAGCACTTTCGGGAGCCTTGCAACCAGCACCACTGCAAACCAAGATTGAAGAGGCCCCAAGTATATTTTCGGTGGGCTGAACGCAGTGACAAGCTTCCATTGCTTCTTGAATCTCCTGATGGAGACTGTAAAAAAATTAATAGTCCACAGTGAGATATGACAAGTTCTGAGCTTGATTCAAAATAAAACTGTTGTCTTTTTGTATATTGAAGCATTGTTTAGGATACTTAAGTGTTTTGAGTTTATAGGATATATTCACTTTGTCAAGAATGGTTGAGCTCAGTATCCAAAAGTCATAACTGAGGGATAATAGTAGGATAAATAAAGTTAAAGAAGTGAAATGATCGGATGTTTATTGTTGTTTTTATGATGATGATGGTTAAAATGATATAACAGAAAAATAATGTTATGATTAATATGATGATTTATAAAAAAACGTGAAATGATCAAATGTTTATTGTTGTTTTATGATGATGATGGTTGTTTATCAATATAATAGAAAAATATGTGAGAGGCATTAAACAGGTTGAGACATGTCCAGGAACATAATGGTGACGCAAAGCAAGGCCTAGAGGAGGGGAGAGATCTGGAGGACAGGGCATGGAAAAAACCCAACATGGCCTGATGGGCGAATGACCAATAAGCAATGGTAACGTAAAATGAAAGAGAGAAAGAGAGGGAGAGGGAGGAGAGAAAAGGCATGAATATAGGTGTAAGAGTCTGGAAAATTTCGTCTGGAAAAGTTCGTGCATCGCCCAGTCCCCGGACGAAGGATGCACTCACATTCCGGAATCAGGACCCTGCTCACCCTCGGAGAAGACTGTCATCTCCCTTAGTCCGTTTAGATAGAAAGAATTGGACGAATCAGAGAAAATTAGACTGGAGGAAGGAAAGAAGACCAAGAAGAAAAAGAAAAGACTTCTATCCACCTGTGAAGAGGACTCTTATTTTTCTTCAGACTAGATATTGATTGGACCATAGAAATACAGTGGTACCTCAGCTTTCGAACATAATCCGTTCCAGGTTGGTGGTCGAGGTCTGATTTGGTCTAGGTCTGAAATAATTTTTCCCATAAGAAATAATGGTAAACATTAATCCATTCTGGCCCATATGAAAAGTCCACTTTTTTTTCTCAATAAAATGTGTATCTAACCAGCAATTTAGTCCTAAACATGTAGATGTTTATTTAATATCTTTTTGTCCTCCTTCATAATGTACGTATTGGCCGGCATTTTTCCAAAAAAGACCGGTCTCATCGCAATCAAAAACAGCCTTTACGCACCGGGCGAACTCGATCACATATTTATCAGCAGCCTTTTGGTCCAAACTCGCCGCCTCTCCATGTCTAGTCACACGTTGGTTACCAGTTCTCTGCTTAAACCTTTCAAACCAGCCACGACTGGCTTTAAAAGTAAAGCACTTTTCATCACTTTCGACATTCCCCTCGCTGCTCGTACCCGCACCAGTGAAAGGGCGAGAGCAAGAGCCCTTTCACTGATCAACATTTTGGTGATGCTGTCTCCAGCCAACTCTTTTTCCTTAATAAAGATAAGCAGCATTTTTTCCATTTCATGTAGTATCTTGAATTGAATTGAGTTGAATTCTGAACGAGAAAGAATGCACGCGGTTTGGCTTGACTCAGCCGAGAGTGGCTGCCCAAGCCCTCTCGGCTTGACTCGGCTTGACTGGGGCTGGTCGAAAGCTGAAATTTGGTCGAAAGTGGAGGCACATTTTTCTCGAGAATTTTGGTCGAGAGTCGAGTTGGTCAAGAGCTGAGGCATTCGAAAGCTGAGTTACCACTGTATTTAGGTTGACTGGAAGTACGGAGGTAAGAAAACTCTCATTTATTATCAGAGATGACTTGTGTCTGACCTAGAAAAATTAGATAGAAAGAATTTGATGGGTCAGGAGTAGTTAGGATAGAAAAGAAGACGAAGAAAACTTTCATCCAACTTTCATCCACCCTCGGAGTTAGCCCTTATCTAGCTTAGGTAGTCGGAAGGATAGAAAAGAAGACGAAGAAAACTTTTATCCACCCATGGAGAGGACTCCCATCTCTCTTAGAGTAGATAGAGATAATTAAACGGGACGGAATAGTTAGACAGGAGGAAAGAAAAGAAGCTGAAAAAACTTTTATCCACCATCAAAGAAGACTCCAATTTAGCTTAGGAAAATTAGAATAGAAATAGTTAGTCGGAAGGAAAGAAGAGGAGAAGAAGAGAAGAGGAGAAGACTTTAATCCACCCTCTGCAAAGACTCTTAAAGACTGCTGATAAGAACAAAGCACGGTCAGCTTAGGAAAAGTTTATCAGAAAAAATCAGCACATTTATATTATATTCATCCTTACGTCTAGAATTGTTGACTTATGATTGTTTCTTTTTTTCCTTGATGATTACATTGGCTTAAGATTGCTTCTGTGCTGCTTCCCTTATCAATAAAATCATTTGAATAAAATTGTAATTTCTGACTGAAGGAGATTTTTGTCACCACTTCTCTCTTCACTATTCGCACACATTAAATAAGTTCTGCTTCATAGGTGGTTAATGGTCCATAAATGGTAAATGGTCCATGAGTTGGTGGTACGTTAAGACGAAGGTCTGTCTATTCTCTTTACATACCCCAGTTACATGCCCCGACACCGCTACGAAAGGTGTCTAAAACATTACTCTCGCCGAGGTATGTGGGGGGTCGCCCGAACAGGGACTTGAACAGATAATTAAATAGGGAAACAAGAGATAAGTGGCTTCACAAGATAAAACAGCACGAGAGCTGTGACGTCCCAGGAGAGGACGGCACCAGGAAACCAAGACAGTGGCTGGGAGCGAGTTCTACTGAGGTTGCCTTAACCTAGAGTTGAATCGCTGTAACTCACAGCAACCGCAGAGGCGAGTGAGTTTAGATAGTTGCACAGATCACAGAAAAGTGAGAACACACAGAGGTGAGAACCCACACAGACGTGAGTGCAGAGTAGCCAGAAGAGTCTAAGAACCTCACGTACCTGAGTGCGCCAAAGAACAGCATTGGAACTTAGATATCATAAATCATGCAGGCTGCAACATTTTTACCAGAGTCCACAGATAGTGCCGAAGAAGTTGGAGAAGCAACAGAGAGACGTCCCATATTGGTAATGAAAGACGAGAAGAGATGAAATGTATAATAGTCCACTTAGGGCCAGGTTACCAAACATGGTCAAAAATGCTTAAGGATGTAGTCGATTCAATGTATCATGAAGAAGACAGACCCAAGGCCAGGCAAATATTAGGAGAGTGGGAGAAGAAAGAAAGTGATTGCACGGGTTTCTATGTCGGGACCTGAAACGGAAGAGCCCTCACAGTCATAAGAAGCCCCAAGATGGACAAGGTGAAGAACTCTGATGGTGAAGAGTGGATGAGATGGTGGACAGATATTTTGAAAAAGTATTCTGGACAAATAGATGTTTTATACAGTCCTAGAGCAGAATATGATGCAGTTGTAAAATTGATGGCCAAAGTATCAGGTGTGAATATGAATATCTCTATATATGTATACCTGACAAATCCAAGCACAAGAGCCATGGCTAAATACCACGAACACAGCCCACAGAGAGAAATAATGAGAATTGCAGCTCAGGAAAATAAAGAAGCGGGGGAGACGAAATAGATGATGAGTCTAGTGTAGTAGAACTACAGTCCCGGTTCAGTGAGCAAGACGAGGAAGATCAGGAGGAAGAAGAAGCCAAAGAACACCCAAAAGAAGGAATGTCAAGAAAGAAGAAACAGGAACCGCTGGAAGGGACTGAAAGGCTTAATCCAGGTCAACCTTATGCACTCAGATCAGTATCATCACCATTAGACCATAGCGATGTAACTATGTATACACCGGTGGCAACTAAAAAACAAAATCCAGAGAAAGAAAGAGAGTGCTATTCTGACTGGAAGAACCTGCTGGAAGAAACTGGGTAGATGGGGAAAGAAGATGTCAAAATACACCTGGCTAAGGGAGAAGTAGGAAAATTGCCATTTTGAGTATAGAAAAAGATAATCTGGTTGATTGAACCCTATGATCTAATAACACCTAAAGACTTCAATGAAATACATGGAAGAACTAATAATTCCCTGCTTTGGAGGACAAGAGTGGAAAGCTTGAAAAGCAGCAGGGTGTGTCTAACAAAACCTTTACAATCACAACAGCATAGAGAGTGATCTTTCTTACACAGGGAAAATCAGACTTAAACTGAAAATACTTGAAGCAACTAATCTGGCACATTTTAAGAATGACTATGAAGACTTAGGCCCCAAATATGCACACACAATTGAAAAGTTGCTGCAGTGCTTGAAGCTTTACTGAAAGAAGAAAAGTAAAAGAGCTAAAATAGTAACTGATAGCTTTTACTATGCACTAGCTCTCAAAGAAGATCTGTCAATATGGGAGAAGAATGGATATGAAGGAGCAAAAGGAAGAATAGCGGCGCATCAAGAATTATGGGCTAAAACAGCTGAGTTCTAGGACTTAGAAGTAATTCACTAGAAAGCTCATGCCAAAGGAGGAACACCTTGGCATGGAAAAGATGAGGTTGATCGCTATGTGCAGCAGCAACGTATCATCTTCGTTGATATCGGGAAAGGGGACAGTACTGTACACCTAAAGGCAGGGTGGTCCCAGAAAGAGCCGTGGTGAAGTAGTGGAGGCTGTGCGCGAGGACCAAGGACATGCTGGCTCCTACACGGCGGGGATTGGAAAAGCTGGGGGCTTGGATCCCTGAAAGGGTTTGTAAAGTCATGAAAGACTGCAAAATAGGTGGAAAATACAGTGCAGATAGAAAAGCACAGAGAACACCGGAAGAAATACTGAAATTATGAACTGATCAGCATCGTACAAGAAATCCTAGGTGAGGACACTGTAGGATTAAAAAGAAGAGGGATCCAAGGAGTGAAGCAGCTTAAACCAATTCAAGTATAGACGACCAAATACCAAAATGGCCAGCAGAGAACCAGACATGCCACTCTACATCAAGCTGGCTCTGATATATGGAGTGGTTGTGATGCGAAGAACTACCAACAGCTTTTAGGTTGGTGGAGAAAGCACATGCTTTGTGCTGCGCAGAGAGGATGGTATTCACCATAGCCGGAACTACTCGAGTGGTGTAGACAAGACAATCAATGCTGTGTATGCAGAATGTCTAAGGATTGGCAATCCAATGGATGGGACCTGGACGACTGAAGCTTCTGAAGGCCCATCACAATAATACAGAAATGAGAAAATTAGGTCTCAAACCAGTGAAGGTGGTAGACTGCAACGTCTGTGGAAGATGTAGACTACACCAGGTCCCAAGAATGGTTTTCATAGCCTTTTGGGATTTCAGACCAGATGACAAAGACTGTCAGGCCTGTAAATGTGTTTGGAATGGAAATAGATTAATCGAGTGTTTGCCATGCATGACCGCTTTGGCAACGGGTCAAATGATCAGAGTTGCCAGTGCACAAGGATGGCAAATTCATTGTGACAGTACGTATGCTCATGGTGCCGTATAGAGGCATATTCTCACTGGGAGCAGAGGTTGCAGCGCTCTCATATGGAGAAAGAGAAGGAGAGCAGCCACAGAGCAACACTGCAGGGGTAAGAGAAGCTGATAACAAAACAGCTGATAGAGCGGCTGCAGCTGACAGAGGGGAAAGAACTAAGTTCATGTTTTCTTTCCGCAGGAGAGCCACAGACAGCTAAGAAGAGAGGAAGATAGCAGAGCCAGATCCTCTTGTTCCAAGACCTGTTGCACAACGAAAATACCAAAGATAAGATATACCCCAACTAGTTATGCTGATGATGCTGTAGTTCCAGATTACACTCCCTTTCCTGCTCTTAACAGGTGACTCAAAATTCTATTACTGTGACCATGAGAGGAGGTGGGAAAGAGAAGAACCAGGCTTGAAATACACTTCATACAACGATGGAGGCCCTTTTAAGACACCTCGCAAACTATATCAATACCCTTAGATCGTCAATGTTTTGTATGTCAAAGTGCACAGGATACTGATGGAGGTCAGGTGGGTTATTACAATAACCCACCTGACAATTGCAAAAATGGTGTACGTGGAGATGATGATCGGGGGCTATCTGATCTGGACTAACAGCAAACGTATGTATGACTGGGTGAGGGGATGTGAACTTCACCCAGATCGCTTCATAATAGACCAAAATCTACCCATCAGAATAGACTGGACAGCTTCAAAAACTCTTGCTGTACTTAGTCACCTCGAAGACTGGATTCACCACCTACAGGCACAGCAAGGGGGAGTGACAACCCATGCAGTAATGATTTCGAGCCCAGTCGGAGTGCTGTATCAGAGATATGCAGTTACCACAGAAATAACATGTAACGAAGAGTTAAAATCATGGAGTCCACTTTTTGAGGCCTCTCATTCCACACAGCAAGAAAGGGCCAAGAGATATTTCAGCATTCTCAGTTTCGTAGGAATAAAAATCCGAGATTGGCAAATGTCCCACTTGTTGTTCTACGACACAGGAGAATGTCTGGTGTGGCTCGCGGAAGATGTCAAGATCAAGGAAGGACCACTACCCCGATCTTGTCCTTAGCTAAGAGTCCGAGCTGGGATTGGGCATGGCGTGGACTCCTCCCAGAGAAAGGGTACCTGCCCACTCCCATCCTTCTCGAAATAAAGACCAGCGAGTGCAACGCAGTGGTAGTGGAGAATACACCGCGACGCCACACTACCTCCAGTCCAGGGGCCAGAGAAAAGAAAAGTGAATCGAGCCTGGAGAAGGCATCGAGAAAAAAGGATATGGAGCTAGGCATTGGAGAGAAGGATCCCATACAACCCAATGAGATCAAGATGTGCAGAGAAACAAGCCAGAGAACATAACAACAAGGATTCTGAAGCAAGCCGTGAATGTTCAAACTCAGTTGATGACACCACAACCAGCAATCGAGACTGTCATCCTTGTGCAGTACCCGACATATTGGGAACCACCTGTGACAAGTGTGGCAAAGGCAGTCAGCCACTAGATTGATGCCGCCTCTGGTATGTGAATCTCCAACTATTATGTGACTCCTGTTGCCAAGAGAATTACGGGGCCCACAATGCAGAGGGCCTCTTCTGTCCATGTGGCATAATTGGCGAACGTCCAGTCCCAGCTATTAAGCATCAGCAGGGCATCACCCTAGATCAGGCATGGGCAAACTAAGACCCGGGGGCCAGATGCGGCCCGTTGAGCTTCTTAATGCGGCCCGCCAACCTGGTGCAAAATATATTCTTTATTTGTATTATCATTACACTTCTGCATTTTCCCTGCAATGTCTGCGGTTCACCAATAGATGACGTCAGAATGTCTATTAGAAATGTAGCATTTTGTAGCGTTGTATACATGAGTTTATACGCCATTTATCTTAGTTCAACGAACGGCTAGGCCCCGTGTCCATCTCTGGGACCCATTGTGACCCGCGGGTCAAAAAGTTTGCCCACCTCTGCCCTAGATGTTGAAGGAACAGTAATAATTAACTCTGCCGGGGGTCAGGACCTGCAGCCTCGGACCCTCCCACAAGGTGTACACTACACGATGAGGAGGAAGGTGTGGTTTCTCTCTGGTGGTGAACAAGTATCAGCCTCATTCTGCCACACCTGCCAGACGGCTGGTCAGGATCTACAATCTCTAGTTCAAACTCTACTAACACCTTTCCGCCAGAACAAGTGAATAGTGCCCCAAGATTGCCCGGTGAGGAGGCCTCTCTGCTAGAGATTGTGGAACCATCCCAGCTGGAAGAGAGGGATGACGCCGAGAAGTTACTTGAAGCGGAGGAACCACAACCTCCAAGCGGAGGAGCCCATCCTGTCTACGGATGAGCTCTAAGGGCTGAGTTTAATGAGGTCACCGCCTATATCGCCTGATTCTATGTTGGTTATCGACTCCTGGGAGGCATTGCCTTCACCTCCCCAACCTCCCCAATCTCCCCCACACAGCCCATATCTGGAGGACGTCCTGTATCTTTACACATCAGATGACGACCTCTTCTAATCCCACTTTTGCTTGAGGGTTCAGTGACGTATGTACTGTAAGTGTATACGTGCTGACCTCTAGTAGGGGGTGTTGTGAAAGGTTGAGCTCAGTATCTAAAAGTCATAACTGAGGGATAATAGTAGGCAATAAATAAAGTTATATGAATGAAAAAATGTTCCATTTTAAGTGGAAGACAGAAGAGATATGTGGGTGACATGTTATTAGAACACATTGAGACGTGTTTTCCCAAGCTGGGTAAAAGAACAGCGTGATAAAAAGCTGTGACGTGGAAACGCATAACTGTGAAAGCCGAGAGTGTATTAAATCAATGAGTAATTTTCAGTAATATGATTATTATAAGAATTAAATATATTAAGATGTGATTCCTTTTTGATGATGAAATGTTTTCACATATATATTCGTGTCTTAACAGATTCATATGATGATCCATAAAAAAAAAGGTGAAATGATCAAATGTTTATTGTTGTTTTATGATGATGATGGTTAAAATGATATAACAGAAAAAATAATGTTATGATTAATATTATGAGTCTTAAAAAAAAGGTGAAATGATCAAATGACTATTGTTGTTTAAGTGCTGATGGTTGTTTATCATTATAATAGAAAAATATTTGAGAGGCATGAAACAGGTTGAGACATGTCCAGGAACGTAATGGTGACCCAAAGCGAGGCCTAGAGGAGGGGAGAGATCTGGAGGACAGGGAATTGAAAAAAACCCAACATGGCCTGCTCGGGGAATGATGAAAGAGAGGGAGAGAGGGGAGAAAAGGCATAAATATGGATGTAAGAGTTAGTTCCTGCATCGCCCAGTCCCCGGACGAAGGATGGACTCACTTCCTGGCATCAGGACCCTGCTTACCATCGGAGAAGACTCTCATCTCTCTTAGACAGTTTAGATAGAAAGTATTGGACGACCCAGAGATAGTTAGACTAGGGGAAAGAAAGAAGACAAGAAGAAGAAGAGGACTTCCATCCACCTGTGAAGAGGACTCTTGTTTTTCTTCAGACTAGATAAAGATTGGACGATACAGAAATAGTTAGATTGACGAGTGCAGCGGAACAAGTTCTGGTTCATGGGTGGTAAGTGAACCAGAGGTAAATGGTCCATGAGTTGGTGGTACGTTAAGACAAAGGTCAACAGAGCAATGTTGTATACGCAGTACATTGCAAAGAGGACTGCCCTGACCTCTACATTGGTGAAACTAAACAACAACTGTAAAAACGTATCCAACAACACAGAAGACCCAACTCATCAGGACAGGACTCTGCGGTTCATATACACCTGGAAGAGAAGGGACACAGATTTGTGGATGAAGATGTCAAAATCTTGGCCAGAGAAGACAGATGGTTTGAAAGAGGAGTGAAGGAAGCCATCTACGTCAACCTGGAGAAACCCTCTCTCAACAGAGGGGGAGGACAAAGACACAATCTTTCATCCACTTATAAAGTTGTTTTGAATTCTCTGTATAAACATAAACACACTACTTCAATATAAGTTATAGAATTTTTTTTCTCTAACTCATATTGAAGTAGTGTGTTTATGTTGTACACAGTTATTTATAGAATGCCTTTAATCTGGTATGACATAAATTCAGGGGAAATTAGCTGCCTATATCAGTATCAGTTCATATCGGTTCCAGAAATTAAGTGTTTGGGTAATATCGGTTCATATCAGTATCTGTTAATGTCATATCGGACATCCCTACCCTATCCCTATCATAAACACTACGCCAACCACAGCACAGTGTGTGTTACCACAAACTCATATTTTATATTGCCGTGTGTATAATGATGTGGGCTGTGCTAACTGAACTTTTGAACTTATCAGGCATACAACAACTCTATGGAGCAGTGCAGCCGGGACGCCTCAACCCCAACTTCCACCCACTCTTTGTTCACTATTCACTCTTTGCTGGCTTAAAGCAGTGACAACAGCCGTTTCACCTTTGCCAACCTTAATTTGTTGAATCTGTAAAACCTTAAGTCACTTTTAACTTGCTGTTTTCTCATCATTTTATGCAATTTTAATAGTGTTGTTAAAAAATGTAACAATGTTGAAAGGAATGTCTCTCAGCCAAAAAAAGCATGATTTGGACAACACATCAGCTGAAGGGTAATTCTTCGTTTCTGTCTTTTATAATGTTCCAGGTGTCAAAAGGTGCTTCTCAGGCTAATATATGATCAACTTTGCTGATTTTGACTTTAAATATTTTTTGATAATTATTTTTTGAAAAGTTACAGCTTCTTGTGTTGCCAGAAATGAGGGTCTGAGGCTGTTACACCATGAAACTAACTACGAATAAATAAATCAAGCACAGTGTATGTTACTTATGTTGATCTGTGTATGATGATGTGCGCTGTTTTTACTGAATTTATTAACTTTTCAGGCATACAATCACTATATGGAGCAGTGACACTGGTATCCCCTCAGAGACAACTGCCGCCCCAAGTACAGTTTTGACTGTATAAAGCAGCAAGAAGCAGCCGTTGCTTCTCGACAATACTTAGTATTCATATGACGTCACACGCTCGGGTATTCCCTCCGGCGGCCATATTGTAGGTCAAGCCTTACACTCGAGTAAACACGCCACTTATCAACACGCCCCGAACAAAAGCAAACAATGGTGAATACCTGTACAATTCACGGGTGCCACAATAGAGCAGACGACACACAGGTAAAGCGAGGCTTCTTTTCAATACCTGCAGTGCGGGAACACGAGGGAGCGCGGACAAAAGAACTGAGTGAGCGCCGGCGAAATGAATGGCTTGCTCGAATCAATCGGAAGGATTTTAAACCGTCGAAGTTTACGAAAGTGTTCGTTATTAAAAACGATAAGATTTTTTGTCTTTTAATATGTTGATTATAAGTTAATTAATACATAGGCTTAAACAGTCACTGAGTAAATGTTGAATTCAACTGTGTGTGAGAGTGTGACTGTGACACTGTCAGACTTGACATATATTTACCTTAGCAGTAACCAGAACTCGTTCATTCGTAGTAATGTGACGAACATCAGTTACCCATCCACAAACAAAATAATTATACGACTCTAGAGATTTGAACGCTTTCATTTCCTCCAACGTGTATGCACTCTGTGTGCTGACAAAGTAGTTAACTATGTCCGGGTATGAAATGGCTCGCGTGATCGTTTGCGAACTTCGTTTTAACCACTTCGTACGGGTCCAGTCCACCGATCAAACTCAATTTTGCCCGGTACCGTTCTCTAGAACTACTATCTAAACTATCTACATATGCAATTTTACTACTACTAGAACTTGTTGAACGTACAGACGACATTATGACGAGAGAAAAATGTGTAGTTACAGACTAGTATACAGTGAACAACGTGTGCGGCTTGACCCACAAAATGGCGTCTATTTACAACATCCGGGGATTTCGTGACGTCAATGAATTCTATGTATACGCTATATCTTGAATCTGGAAAACCTAAATATTTCACATAACACATCAGCTGAAGGGTAATTCTTTTTTTCTATCTTTTATATTGTGCCATGTGCTTCTTGTATATATCAACTTTGGCAGATTTTGACTTTGAATGTTTTTTCTGATAATTATTTTTGGAAAGGACTATACTTGACTATGCTTGGTGTACTATTAACCAAAGTATCAGAAATGAGGGTCTAAGGTCAAGGTCAAGGTCAGCTTTATTGTTAATACCTTTACATGTACAGAACATACAAGGTTATCGGAATTGCATTCCCCGCTATCCTATGCACAGACAACATCACAGTACACACAACATTACAATACAGTTCGCGATACAGTTTGCTGTATTGCGGTCTGCAATCAGAATAGTTAGTGCAAATAGATGGGTAGTGTGCATTACAGTTGACCAGATGAGTAGAATAAGAGTTTACAGTCATGTCATAATAGATAACATAACATAAAAGTAAATAATCGGTAGAAAATGATGTAAAATAGTGCACTTCATCACATAACATTATATTACAACAGTGCAGGTGGTGGTTGTGCAAAGAGGTCTTAGGTACAGGTACAGATGGTTATAGTGCAAGAAAAAGTGCAATAAACAGTTTCATATTAAGGTGCACTGTGTGTGTGTTTGTGGGGAAAGGTTCAAGTGATGAGTGTGGGTGGAGAGGGGAGAGAGTTTAACAATCTGACAGTTTGGTGGATGAAGCTGTTAGTGAGTCTGGTGGTGCGAGATGAGAGGCTCCTGCAGTGCCTCCCAGATGCTGAACAGGCTGTATGCAGCGTGGGTGTCGTCACAATTGTGATGGCTTTGCGAGTGAGGCATGTGATGTAAAAGTCCAATAGTTAGGGAAGTGGTGCACCAATGATCTTCCTAGCTGTGTTCACTATGCACTGCAGGGCTTTCCTGTTGTAGTAAGTGCAGCTGCCGCCCCACACAGTGATACAGCTTGAAAGGATGCTTTTGATGGTTCCTCTATAAAAAATGGTCATGATGGATGGTGGTGCACTTGCTAGTTTTAGTTTCCGCAAGTAGAGGCGCTGTTGAGCTGTCTTTGCCAGTGATGTGGTGTTGGTTGTCCAGGAGAGGTCTTCATTGATGTGCACCCCCAAATCTTGGTGCTGCTCACTCTCTCCACAGCGGCATCAGTGGCGAGTGTTCGCTGCCTCTCTGGAAGTTGATGACAGTTTCCATTGTTTTGCTGACATTCAGCACGAGGTTGTTGTCATTGCACCACGTTGTAAGAAGATCTACCTCTGTAATGAGTCTCGTCTCCTCTAGTGCCAGAGTTGTGTCATCTGCAGCTTGGAGCAGTAGGTTGCTGTGCAGTCGTGTGTCAGTAGGGTGTGGGAGAGGGCTGAGTACACAACCTTGGGGGGCTCCTGTGCTCAGGGTGATGGTGCTTGAGGTGTTGTTACCGACACGTACTGCTTGTGGTCGCTGGCTGAGGAAGTCTAGCACCCAGTTGCAGAGGGGGTGCTGAGAACCAGCTGGTCCAGTTTGCTGATGAGTTGTTGAGGTAGAGTTCATTTAGTGCTGTGATCCTGTCCCTGTTGTTGTTAGTTGGAGGAATGTAAACCGCAACGAGTAGAATCGCTGTAAACTCCCACGGCAGGTAGAAAGGACCACACTTCAAGATCATGATCTCAGCCAGCGAGTCCACAGGTTTCCTGTCTGCTTGATAGCTGAGCCACATAGTACAATACCCTGCAGTTAAACACAGCGTGCAAATATTAAAATAAAACAAACTAACATTTATTGATATTCATTTTTATTAAATTAGTAAAATAAATAGAGTTAAACTAACTATAGCATTTTTATGGAATTATTGTGTTATGAGAATAAAACATAAAAAATAATGAATAGTTTTAACAGTGGCCCCTGAGCTGATTGTTATTTTCAACACACAACACAGTGGAGATGAACTTCATGTAGCTCACGATCATCATCCAGCCATTGGGCTGTAAGGCTCAATGTTGACACTAAGCTCATGTTTGAAGTCCAAATGTCCATGGTAAAACTACTTGGTGTCGTCAAGCAGTTTGCGTAAATGGCTTGAAACGCTCTCTGGCAGCGCTGAATCAGAAAAGTACCGTGGACCGTGTTTCACCGGGTTTACAATGCATTTATCCTGAACCATGCTTAATTTTCTACGAGTGGCTTTGGACTTCTCAGTACTCATGTCGAACGTAGAAGCCATGCTGGAGGATGGTTGGGGTTGCCGAGACTCCGCCGCTCATTTCAGAGCCGTCTCCTCTTTATATTTGCTAAAAAAACAAAAAAAAACAAAATAAATAAAACAAGTGCTTCTTTTCTACGTGCAGTATTAAGTTCGTTGTTCCAAACGTCTAAGTTGTTGACCCTCAACGGCTTACTTTTGATTTGCAGCCATTACAAACAACGTGTTTTGGTATCGTCCTGGGTTTCACAACTGTCCTGTAAACCTTTGCCTTCTTCTTAATTGACCTTCACCTTTGTTGACACTCTTCTATCACAAATCACTCCAGAGACCTTTATCCAGTTGTTCCATCCAGCCTGTACTCTATTCTTCACCTCTCTTCCACAGTCTCCACTGCTCTGAACATTTGAGCCTAAGTTTCTAAACTCCTCCACCTTCACCACCTCTGCTCCTTGTAACCTCACCATTCCACTGCTCCCCTTTTCATTCACACACGTACTCGGTCTTGCTACGACTGGCCTTCATTCCTCTTCTCTCCAGTGCAAACCTCCACCTCTTTAGGTTCTCTTCTAGCTGTTGCCTGCTCACACTGCAGATCACAATGTAATCTGCAAACATCATTGTCCATGGAGACCACATGTATGACCTCATCTGTCAATCTGTCCATCACCAGAGCAAACAAAAAGGGGCTCAGGGCTGATCCTTGATGAAGTCCCACCTCCACCTTAAAGTCCTTTGTCCTTCCAACAGCACACAACACCACAGTTTGGCTGTTCTCATACATATCCTGCACCAGTCTGACATACTTATCTGCCACTCCTGACTTCCTCATACTAAACCACAGTTCCTCCCTTGGCACCCTGTCATAGGCCTTTTCTAAATCTAAAAAAACACAATGAAGCTCCTTTTGACCCTCTCTTTTCCATTAACATCCTCAAGGCAAATATTGCATCTGTGGTACTCTTTCTTGGCATAAAACCATACTGTTGTTCGCATATCTCTACCTCTTTCCTCAACCTAGCCTCAACTACTCTTTCCCAAATCTTCATGGTATGGTTCACCAACTTTATCCTGTAATTGCTACAACTCTTTACATCACTTTTCTTGTAAATTGGCAAAAGAACACTTTTCCTCAACTCATCAGGCATCTGGTCTTCTATTGAAGAGCCGAATAAGAAAACTTACCGCTTCTTCCCCAAGCATTTCTATACCTCCACTGGTATATCATCGGCACTGACTGCCTTTCCTCTTCATCCTCTTCACAGACCTTTTATAACTTCATCCTATCTAATCCGAACTATCTTCTCCCTGTTGGGAACTGGCCCCCTTATTCCTACGCTCCCTATTATTTTCCTCATTTAACAACTCCTGAAAGTACTTCCTCCATCTACCCAGCACACTTTCCACACTGGTGATGACATTTCCATCTCTGTCCTCAATTAATCTCACCTGCTGCACATCCTTACCAGATTGATTTCTCTGCCTTGCCAATCTGTATAAATCTTTTTCATCCTCTCATACAACTCCTCGTATGCCTTTTGTTTGGCCTTGGCCACTTCCCTCTTCATCTCCCTGCCCTCTCTCTGTACTCCAGTCTATTATCCTCTCCTCTGTCACTATCCCATTTCCACTTAGCTAATCTCTTCCTCTGAATACTCTCCTGAACCTCCTCATTCCATCATCAGGTCTTTTTGTCCTCCTTTCTCTGTCCAGAGGAAATACCTAGCACCTTCCTAGCTGTCACCCTAATGACTCTAGCTGTGATCTCCCAGTCATCTGGGAAATCCCCCACCACAGCCCAGAACTGCTGTGACTTCTTTTCCAAAGTGTTCACAACATGCCTTTTTCCTTAGCTTCCACCACTTGATCTTCTGCTCTGTCTGTCTGTTCTCCTTTCTTCTGACCTACAATGTCAGCTTGCACACTACCATCCTATGTTGTTTGGCTACACTTTCACTTGACACCATCTTACAGTCATGTATCTCCCTCAGGTCTCTTCTACAGGGAATGGAATCTATCTGAGTGGACCTGTCTCCATTCTTGTATATCACCTGGTGTCCAAAGCGACCCATCACTTCCTCATCCCCTCTGTTCCCTTCTCCTACATGGCCATTAAAAACTTCTCCAATCACAACTCTCCCCTAGGGATGCTCTCTACAACCAAATCCAGCTCATTCCAAAACTTCCCCTTTACTGCTAACTCAAAGCCTATCTGTTGGAACATAACCCTTGACAACATTCAACATCACTCCTTCTATCTCCACCTTAACACATATCAACCTGACACTTGTTTCACATCCACCACATTTGTAGCATACTTTTCCACGATAATCACCCCTACTCCACTTCTCTTCCCATTGAGTCCATGGAATAACTTAAAACCTACCCCAATATTTCTAGACCTGCTGCCCTTCCACCTGGTCTCTTGCATACATAACACATCCACTCTTTTTCTCTCCATCATGTCAGCTAGCTCCCTACCTTTCCCTGACATTGTATTTACATTCAGGGTTCCCACTTTCAGACCAACACTTCTAACCTTCCTCTTTTCATTCTTTGTCTCAATCAATCTTCCTCCTCTTCTTCTTTGTCTTGGACCAACAGTAAAATTTGGCAAATTGATTTTACGCTGGATGCCCTTCCTGACGCAACCCTCACTATTTATCTGGGCTTGGGACCAGCATTAAAAAACACTGGCTTGTGTCTTTCACCAATCACATGCAAAATTAGTGATCTTTGACTAATCTTGTATCAAGTGGCTGACCATTCACAGGCAAGGTCTTTGATCTTTCACTATTTGGAGGAGAGATCCTAGTCAATGATCAATAATAGTGCACATTGGTGACCTTTGGTCAATCACAGCCCCGTAATCTGTTGCCAATCACAGGCCATATCAATGACCTTTGACAAATCCTAGGCGACACATATAGTACTTGAAAAATCACAAGCTAGATCAGTGAGCTCTGACCAGTAAAAAGGTCACAAAGCAGGTCTGGATACTCCAAACAATCACTGGCCATATCAGTGACCTTTTACTAATCTGAGGCCAAGTTAGTGAACCAATCATAAGTCAGTTATCTTTGGCCAATATCCGGCCATATCCGTTCTGTACAGGTCAGATCAGTAATTGTTGAATTCAGTTGATTGATGAATCACAGGCCAGATCAGTAGTCATTGAAAATTAAAAGGGCCAATCCCAAACAAGCCCCAACATCTTTGACCAAATACAGGTGGGATCATTATTTCAAATCTTTTTTATTGAAAAAAGTATTTTAAACATTCTGTAATGGTTCCCAGCAGGTGACCCAAAAGCCAAACTCGTGAGTGGAGTCAAATACAAAAATTTATTAAAGAGAAAAATTACAGAAACAAAAATCCTGGGACCAATTGGGTCGCCGCAGGAGAGAACACGATAACGAAAAAGAAAAACACAAATAACCTGGGAGTCAGTGTCGAAGGAAAGTACCAAACAAAACATGAACTAAATAAAGGAAGGAATAAAACTAAACTATATCAACCTGGAACCACTAACAGGTAACCGCAGGGAAACAAAAACTAGAAAAGGAAAAACAAGGTTTTACTTTAGGGAAAACACCAAGAACCTACAAACAGAACTAAGCTGGACTATCAAACAAAATATCACGAGACGAAAACAAGAAAACAAGGTACAAACCGGAGAGCAACACTAAGCAGAGCACAGGAACGAGGAACAAGGAAACCAAGACAGGATCGGGAACAAGGGCAAGATCGGAAACCAAGGCAAGATCAGGACGATAAGGAAAACGGTCTGGCAGCTTCTCACCCCGTCAGAGGGGTTTAAATACACAGGTGATTAGAGAAGCTGCCAGACAACGAGGTGCACCTGTGTGGTCACATGACCGACAAGGGCGGGAAATGCCACCATCTGGTGGACAAACAGTGGGACCACCGGCAAGACATGACACTCTGCCACCTCCAGCTCTCCCTCTTGTCTTCTACCTATTCCTAATGTCTCTAGTCCATACATCATGGCTGGATGTTCTTGGAACCTGGCCGGTAAGACAGGACGAACCGGAAACGACCAAAGAAGAGAGCCCACCTGGAGATCCGACGACATGCTCTCAGTGTCTGAGATGTGTTCCGAACCCGACTCCGCCGAGGACGGGTGGGCGGTGGGAGTTCGGAGGGGGGACCGAGACGACTGTCTCCCCTTCTTTCTCCGGTGAATGGGGGAGATTGGTAAATCCTCCTCGGCTCGTCTGCGACGCGCTCTCCTGGGAGAACTAGGAACAGGGACTGTTGACCGCCTCCGACGACCGCGCCTGGGTGGAACAGGTGCTCTCTCACCCAGAGGAACAGCAGAGGAGGGACCGGGTTGCTCAGGGTTTTCGGAGTGGAAGTCCACGATCAGTGTATGGTCCAGGATATTGGAGGCGGGAATCCAGCAGCGTTCCTCCGGACCGTATCCCTTCCAGTCAACCAGGTAACGAAGGCCCCGGCCACGACGCCGGG
>JAFBJS010054596.1:31701-81137 GCA_016785265.1 Paraplagusia blochii | reverse complement strand
AAATTATTTTACAATGTAATATATATTTCCACTGCTATGCAGATGATACCCAGTTGTATTTATCTGCAAGGCCTGACGACCCAAACAACATCCCTCGGCTTCAGTCATGTTTTAAAGACATCCAGACATGGATTACCCAAAATTTTCTGCTTCTAAATGCAGAAAAAAACGAAGTTATAGTATTAGGACAAAAACACACTGATCCACCATTGTTGATCCAGGGATTGAATCTGTATGGAAATATTCAACCCTCCCGCTCTACTGTTAGGAACCTGGGGGTGTTATTTGATAATAGCTTGAATTTTGATGAACAATTTGCAGAATTGCCTTCTACCATTTACGTAATATTAAGGCAATTAGAAATATTCTGTCCCGTAACGATGCAGAGAAACTAATCCATGCCTTCGTAACCTCTAGACTGGATTACTGCAATTCTCTTTTATCAGGTATTTCCTTCAGGCCCTTAAAGAACCTTCAACTGGTCCAAAATGCGGGAGCCCACATATTAACTGGAACCAAAAGACGGGAGCACATAACTCCCATCTTAGCCTCCCTACACTGACTCCCAATTAAAAGTAGAATTGATTTCAAAGTTCTATTATTAACTTACAAGGGCCAAAATAATCTGGCCCCTTCCTATATTAAGGACCTACTTTCCCCCTATAAACCTAACAGACCGCTCCGATCATTAGATTCGGGTCTATTAGTGGTTCCCAAAATTACTAAGAGTAGAACAGGTGGTAGAGCCTTTAGTTATCAAGCCCCTCTTTTGTGGAATCAGCTTCCGAGCTTCCGCTTCAGGTCAGGGATTCTGATTCGGTCTCTACCTTTAAGGTGAGACTAAAAACCCATTTATTTAATGTCGCCTATGGGAACTTTTTGAATGTTTAACGCTAATCTTGTAGTTTACACCAAACTGCTATAGAGGTAGGGGTAGGGGGCCCTCACATCATGCATTTAGAATGAGCGCATAGTTTGAGCACCCCTCCTCCCTCCTCCTCGTCCCTGTCTCCCTCTCTACTCCACTCTCTCCCCCAATCTATTGAAATCTGTTTAAACTACAGTTTTTGTTTGTTTCTCTTTTTTTTTGCTGTTGCTGATGGATGGGTCGATGCCAAAACTAGGATAACCAGGACTAGGAGGATCAGCAGTTGGATGACCGGATATACACCTACTGACATAACGGCTATTGGAATACTAGATTTAAAAAAATGTGACTAATTTGTTGTATCTTTTGTATTTGTTATATTTTATTGTATTTTTATGCTCTGGTAACATCCATTGCACTGTCTGTTCGTCCAGGGAGTGGATCCCTCTCCTGTAGTTCTCCCTAAAGTTTCTACCGTTTTTTTTCCCTGTTATAAGGGTTTTTTCCTCTGTAGTTTTTCCTTACCCGGGCTGAGGATCTAAGGACAGAGGATGTTACCAACCCTGTGAAGCCCTATGTGACAAACTTGTTTTGTAAATGTGGGCTATATAAATAAAAATTGATATATATATATATATATATCTCAAATTGTAATGACTCCCAGCAGGAGACCGCAGGAGAAAACACGATAACGTAAGATAACACAAAAACCTGGGACTCAGTCTCGCAGGAAAGTAACAAACAAAAACATGAACTAAATAATAGAAGAGATACACTAAACAAAATCAACCTGGAACCGCTAGAAGGTAACCGCAGGGAAAAAAACTAGAAAAGGAAAAACCAAGAACCTACCAACGGGGAAAGTGACAAAGTAACGCCAAAACAAGAACGAGAAAAAACAAGTTACAAACCCGGGAGCAATACAGAGCAGGGCACAGGACCGAGGGACAAGGAAACAAAGACAGGATCGGGAACAAGGGCAGGATCGGGACCAGGCATAAGGACAACAAGGAAAACGGCCTGGCAGCTTCTCACACAGTCACAGGGGTTTAAATACACAGGTGATTAGAGAAGCTGCCAGACACAGGTGTTCCTCGTTGTCTGGCAGTGCCTGGCGGTGCATTTCTTTAGGGGGAATTTGTGTAAATCTGACGTTGCAGAGCCAGAGGGCTTTGGCGTCCTGTCCATCTCTGTTCTTGATCTTGTTTTTCCTGCTCACGTGTATGGCCGATTTGGCCTTGCCACAGATAAAATTTGGGAGCTGCGACCGCTCTTTTTTAAACTTATTATATTTTGGCATCAAAATAAATCCTCTTCGTCAAAAACAGTCTCAAATTGGTTAAAAATTGATTTTAAAAGAGTGAAGAGCTCTGTGAGCCTCTTATACTCTGTAAAAACGTGGAAGAGGGTTTCTCTTAAAAAGCAGAAGGGGCATTTATTTGTTTGACCAGGATCAAGGACAGAGATGAACGAATTGTAGGCGAGGGCACCATGTAAAATCTTCCACTGGAGGAGCTCTGCAGCTTCTGGCTCGTGGTTGCAAGCAGGGAGCCAGTCAGGTTCTCTAGGTCAGGGGTCAGGGTGATTTCTGGAAAGGGATCACATTGGTCCGGGGTGGCTCTCCCTCTGTGATGTTTTTTAAGCAGTATCTTGTCCTGCAGGGGGAGCTTCCCCTTCCAGAGATCTAGGGTCCTCCTGGCAACCCTCATTGAAGTGAGGCCCAGTTGGGAGGCCAGGCGTCCTCCAGGTCTGGCCCCACTGCTGCCGCCATCTGATGAAGGTGGATGGTTTTGCTGCTGCAGAGCGCTGCCGTCAGCCCAGGTGTCCGCTCACTGCTGATGTCGAGTCTTGCTCAGTTGATGAGAGGTTCCTGTAACAGCCAGTACAGAGAGGAGGACTTTGCCGACCTCTTTTTATTAAAAAGGTTCCATGATTTAAAAACACCCTGGTAAAACGGAGGCAGCCCATATTAAATTTTAAAAAATTTGAAGTCAGTTAAAAACATAGCCGCATTCAGCCCCAGGTTACTCACCCGCCTCAGGATGCAGCTGGTCACGTCTCTTCACATGGTGTCTTGAGGTCCCGTTTAATACTTTTTAATAAACTGAATCCTAAAATTGGATACGTGGCTGGCCAGGTGGACAAGGCCCTGACCCCTTTCGTCTTAAGATAAAAACAACACCCCTTGTGGCACCCAGTGCAGCTTGTCCTATAAAAATCCACCATCTTTCTTTGTAGTTTTGATAAAAGACCTGGTGGGGGATTAAGGCAGGTGAGTCTGTGCCACAGCTCGGATAACTTCCCCTCTATTTTGTCCATGATGCCCTCCCAGTTCTTCTGGACTATCTGGCACGTTCTGTGCCCGATTCAAGATATTTAAAACCATTTTTTTTTTCACTGTAAATGTTGTGGAAGAACTGGGAGGCCGGGAGAAAAGGTGAAGCCCTCGCTTCACTTTTTCTCCAGTTGACCCTCGCTGCCGATGCAGTGGAAAGGTCTTCTATTATTTTGGTTAAATGTCCACTTCTTCTTGATTTTTGCTAAAAACAACAATGTCGTCAGCATAAGCTGATAAAACGGTGCTTTTGCTAAAACCTGGTAAAAGTAAACCTTGTATTTTCTCCCGTATTTTGTTCGGAAGGGGTTCGAGGGAGAGTGTATATTGCATGCCAGAGAGTGCACAACCGTACACACCCTAAAGGGGGCACACAGACTACCATTTATCTTCAGCACACTCTCAATGTCATTATATAAAACTTTGATTTTATTAATAAAATCAGTGTTAAAACCAAAGCTATCCATTACCTTCCAGAGGAATTTGTGCCTTACCCTGTCAAAAGCTTTTTCCTGATGTAGGGAGATCAATCCAGTGTTTATTTTAAGGGACACTGTTAAATCTAATATGTCCCTGGTAAGGTGTGCATTGTCTGCTATGGACCTGCCAGGGATGTAGTAGGTCTGGTCCCGTTGGATGACCTGCTCCATAGCCCTCCTCAGCCTGGTGGCGAAGGTTTTGGACAGAAGCTTGTAATCCACGCAGAGCAGTGACACAGGGCGTCAGTTTTTTTGGGTAGCAGGGTTAGAACAGCTCTACGGCAGGACACTGGCAAGGAACCCGAGGACAAGCATTCATTAAAAACGGCAAAATGTCAGGTGCTAATAAAAACCAGAAGTTTTTATAAAACTCCATGGTGAGGCCATCCAACCCTGGCGCCTTGCGCCCCTGCATGCCTTCGTAGGGCGGCGTGAAGCACCTCAATCCTTAGAGCAGGGGTGTCAAACTGGTTCCTTGAGGGCTGGTGTGGCTGCAGGTTTTTTGTTCCAACCTAGTTCCATCTAGTGGAAACTAGTTGCCCAATCAGCTGTCTGGAGACTCAGATCAGTTGATAATTGAAACCTGAACACCTGAAAATCCAAGTCAGGTGTGCTGCTTGTTGGTTGGAACAAAAACCTGCAGCCACACCAGCCCTTTGTGGAACCAGTTTGACACCCCTGCCTTAGAGGCTCATTGAGCTGAGGGTTTGTTTTATCTGAGACTTGAGGAAGCCCATTACAGAATCCCTCCTTCAGAGGTTCTTCCCCAAGCTCCGATGTATATAGTGAAGAATAAAATTCGACGGCCTGCCGACTTACCTGCCTCAGGTCTTTCAGCTCCTTCCCCATGTCAGACAGCAGTGCGTGGATTACCTTCCTCTGTCCATTCCTCCACTGCAGGCCGAAGAAGAAGCTAGAGGGAGCATTGATCTCAGCGATGTTTTGGTACCGGGACCTAACCAGTGCTCCTTGGGCCGTGCTCTCTAAAATGGTGTTCACGGCCATTTTTTACGTTCAGGGTTTCCATGTACTCCCAGTTCCCTGTGGAAGCGGAGAGGTTTTCCAGCTCGCCAATGTCACTCTCCAGATCTTTTATCGAGCTGGCGATGCCCTGTGTGACATTGAGAGTGTGCTGCTGACAAAACATTTTTATTTCTGTTTTGCCATGGTCCCACCACTGCCTCAGACTGGTGAATTCACCTTTCCGCTGTCTAAAAAGATCCCAGAAATAAATAAAAGCTTCTTTAAAAGATCTGTCTAATGATGAAATTGAGTTAAAATGCCAGTAGGCGCTTCTACGTTTAAAATTCCTGATCAAAGCCTGAATTAAAAGCAGACAGTGATCAGTAAAACCTACAGGTGTTATAATACACCTTTTAAAAATGTTAAAATGATGTTCAAAACAGTAAAGGTGGACAAGTCTGGTGGAGGAGATTGTGCTCTCTCTAAGGTATGTAAACTGTTTGGAGTCTGCGTGCATCTCTCTCTATACATCCACCAGGCTGTGAGACTGGACCAGCCGCCTGAGTGCGTGTGGAGAGGTGTTGGTGTTGTGGCTGAGGATAACTTCCCCCTCCCACTCTCTCTTCCAGTCTACCTCGCTCGCCACGTCACTGTGAATTTTACTGTAAAAAAAGGACATCTATTTTTTTAGCTGTGGCTGTGTTAAAAACTAATCTTCTTTTAACCGCGTCTCTGGCACCATTAGTGTTGAGAGAACCAATGTTAACAGTGTCCATAAAAGTCATAAAAAACATTAAAAACATTTCCCTTCTTTTTCATTGATTTGTCTTTTTGCTTTTAAAGTTAATTTTTTTAAATCTAAAAATCTCCTGGTCTGTGAGGCCAGACACCCCCCTCTTGCTCATGTGGAGCCTGGCCGAGGTATTAAACATTAAAAGCTCTGGAAAATGTTCTTCAATTTTTATACCATGTTGGTTTTTTGTCATTTTCAAAAATCTTTAAAAAAGTTCTTCTGCCGTATATAAACGTTTCTGTGGGCGTTGCTTATCTTTAAGTTGGGGGCGTCACTATCATCTGATAGTGATGAGATAGTGACGATAGTGACGAGAAGCAAAACCGGAAAACAAATCCCCCAACAGAAAAAACCTGAACCCCCAAAGAAGTGCTTCAACAGTGTTTAATAACCACCACCAATTAATGTGCTTAAGTTAAATACAGAAAAATACAGAAAGAAAATAGACTGAACATAGCTCATTCACACAGCTCACTCGCTCACACACGCACTCACTCCCCGCATGCACACTGACAGAGAGAGAGCGCAAGAGAGAGAGAAACAGAGAGAGAGATAGAGATAGAACTTTAATAATCCCTCAGGAGTATCCTTCAGGAAATTATGGTCTATAGCAATACAGCGACGAACAAGAGTTAGATACAATATGTAAAGTTAAGGTAAGGTTAGTAGTATACATACACATAATCAGACACTTAGCAGTGAAACCAGTTACACAAAAACACTAACCAAAGATTGGCATTTAGATAATTATTACAATGAGCTTCAAACAACAAATGTCCCGCACAAGGCCGGGACCAGAAACAGAAAACCAGACAGCAGTCAGGGACAGAAATGCAGTTCAAACACCAGGGCAGACACAAGACATAACTGAGGAAGGATGGCAGGTCAAATTGGGAGGGCAGACAAGTCAAAGCAAAAGCACAAGTTATTAAGCAACGTTATTTGTTAACTGTTATTTTTCATCTGTTATTCATCCAGTTTTTATTTAAAAATAAATCACACACGTTATTTATAATTCACATGTGAATTGTTTTTTGCTTTTCTCCCTGGATCTCGCCTAGATAATAATAACAATAATACGTCATCAATGATAAGACATAAGACAGAGCCAAAGAGATGATAGTGCTGCTGTTGCAGTGGCGTAGTATCTATTCATAAAACACATAGAACAAAAGACAACCATAAAGTTATAAATGTCAGGATGACATCAGAAGAAGTATTCTTTAGCCCAGAGGAAATGGCGCTGATATTTGTCTATCACTGCTACCAACAGCGTGAACCTTTTAGGTATGTTCGAACCCGGTAAGGGCAGTTCGATTGATTCCTAATAATCTAAAGCAATTTTAAGGCAATTGTTTAAATTATTCTTTTTTTAGTGCTGACCTGAATAGCAAATTTCTGCCTCCATGTTTTAACCATTGATTTATAAGAAGGATGAAAAAACATATGAAATAAGGTTTGCATCTGTTTTATTTAGAAATAGATTTATACGTTATTCATTCTGCAGAAGTGTGAATTTGTGTGTTCTGTAGCAAAATTCGTACCAAGGACGTACTAAAAACACATTGAAATACAATAATAAAAGCAAAAGTGAACTAATAGAGCTGGTACATGTGCTTCATTCATCAACCTTTCGCATGGCTGCAGTACAACCAATGTGCCAGCAGAGGACCCCCACATTCTTGATGAGAGAAGCTGCAAGTAGTGAACCGATTTTCGACGCAGTGGTCGAAAATGGTTCAAAGCCCCGTGGCGCTTCATTTGAACATCAATGCAGGCCGGTCCAGAAGGGCAGACGAAACAGGCAAAAATCACAGACAAACAGAGTTGTTACCGCAAAAGCAGATTCAGGACAAAATGCTGGAGAGTCATGAAAAATCTAAGACAATCTGGCAACTTTGCTCAGCCACAAGTGAGGTTAAATACCCACCTGAGCAAAGTTGCGGCATGGTTGATAAAACAGAACAAGTAGACTCGTTGCCTGATTGGTTACAGAGACCCATGTGACCATGCACACAATAAAAGGAGGGAAAACATTTAAAGCAACAAACACCCACAGAACCATGACACACATAAAAGTAGGAAAGTTAATGCTAGTAGTGTTGATAGTTTAAGTGGTAGTCATTGCTGTTGAGTAGTCACAACCTCAATTGTTATCATATTTCATTATGATAATGACAATATTACTTTGTTATAGTATTATATATATATATATATATATATATATATATATATTCTGCTGCTGTTCTGCTCTTGTGTAGGAGGAGCCTGTCACTGAACAGACTCCCCTGTTTGTTGACAACAGAGTGCTCAGGGTGAGTGGCATTGTCCATGATAAAAAGCAGTTTGCCAAGAGTCCTCTTCTCCGCAACTGTCGCCAGTGAGACTTCTAATCAGCTTTTCCAGTCTAGTCAGTCAGTGAGATAGGGGAAGTCAGGGGCAGAGAAGGACGGAGGGGGTGGATGGTCAGCTACTACTGGAGGGGGTGGTGGAGACGGCAGTGAGAGTGTGGACGATGCGGGGGTTGGGGTGGTTGAACCGGTCGAAGAAGTTGTTCAACCTGTTTGCCATTTTCTCTCCATCGTCCTCAAGGCTGGTCCTGGTCATGAACCGCCCCAGACCTCCCTCATGTTGTTCTCTTGCAGTTTCTGTTGCACCTTCCTTCTGTCGTTGTCCTTGCTCTCCTTCAGGCAGTGTTTCACCTCCCTCTGTGCTGCTCCCATTTCCTCCTTGTTATTCCTCCTGAAGGCTTTTTCTTCCTGTTGAGGATAGCTTTGACTTCCTGTGTCACCCTTGGTTTGTTATTAGATTATGCACCGGCTTAGCAGGGGCAACCACATCCAATCAGAAGTTTAAGTAGTCTGTAAGGCGGTGGGCAGCTCCATCAATGTCCTCATCATCTGGGCTCAGAAGTGGCGGTGTCAAAGCAGTCTCTCAGTCCCTGCTCTGCTTCAGAAGTCCGCCTTCTGATAGAGCTTTCAACGATCAGCTGCCTTTGGACCAGGGGGTGTTACTGTGGCTGGACGTACACCAGGTTATGATCAGACTTGCCAAGAGGGGGAGGGGCGATGACTCTGTAGTAGGGATGTCCGATATTTCGGTCCACCTATAAATATCGTGTCGATATGAGCATAATTTTTAATATTGGTATATATCGGCATCGGTTTTTTACACCGATATTATTAATCCGATGCTGCTTGAAGTAGTGTGTTTATGTTATACACTGTTATTAATAGAGTGCATTTAGACTGGTATGACAATAATTCAGGGGAAATTAGCTGCCTATATCGGTATCGGTTCAGATCGGTATCGGTAAATGTTATATCGGACATCCCTTCTCTGTAGGTCTTTTTTCAACTTCAACTGTATTTGTTTAAAGTGCAAAATCACAACAACAATTGCTCCAAGGCACTTTACAAACAATATATGAAATAAACAAGATACATTAAACTAAACAGGAAAAAGCCCCCTGCCCTTATAGACCCTCACAACTCCCAAAAAACACAGGGAAAAAAAGGAAGAAACCTCAGGGTGATCGACAGTGGAGGGGATCCTCACCCACAACGGACAGACGGGCACTAAAGAGAAAAATTTAGTCCCTGTAAAAAATAATGCAGGTAAAGTCCTGGATCAAGAAAGCAGACCTTAGGTTGTGGAGGCTAAGCCATGAGTCTAATCCACGGCCATAGGGTTCTAGGGGAGAGAACAGAGACTCCTGCTTCTGAGAGAGGCTTTACAGAGAGAAGTTGGGCAGATTGTGGAGGCTAAGTCCAATACTTGGCCATAGGGTTCTGGGGGGGAGAGCAACTTCAACTTTTATTTGTTTATAGTGCCAGATCATAACAACTGTTATCTCGAGGCACATTACAAACAAGCATGCATGCATAACAACAAGAATAAAAAGAATATATAGAGATACCCCTTGCCCTTGTAGACCCCCACACCGGCTGAGGAACAACTCCCAAAAACCCAGAAAGGGAAAAAAGGAAGAAACCTCAGGGTGATCGACAGTGGAGGAGATCTTCACCCAGGACAGACAGGCGGGCTAACTAAACATTAGCAAGTAAAATCTATAATTTATTTTGGGTCTACAAATAAAAGAAGGGCACTATAAAGTCCATTCATGGTCCAATCAAGCTCATATGCTCCATAAGACGAAGTCCGGGGTCCAGATCAGACAGTTGGTTGCTAGAGGAGTTGGGCCAAAGATGTGTAGGCAGAGTCCTGTGACAGGCCCAGGGCAATGGGATTCTAGGGAGAGAATAAAGCCTCCAGGGATGCAAGGTCCCCGGCAAGAGGTTGTTTAGTCTACCACAAATAATAGATAGTAGAATAGAAAAATTTGATAAGGAAAAGAAGGGAGAAAGAGATAGAGGGGAACAATGGGGCCCACATGGGGTCTACGGCTCGCTCTGTACGCCACCATGGGCAGTCAAAAAGAAAACCCTTAAGTCTACTTTTGAAAGTAGAGACTGTATCTGCCTTCTGGACTAGAACTTGCAGCTGGTTCTAAAGTAGAGGGGCCTGATAACAGAAAGCTTTGGCTCCAAATCTAGATTTTTGGAACCACAAAAAGAATAGCTCCTACAGAACGAAGAGTACTAGTGGGCTGATATGGTTGTGTCAGCTCTACTATATGGGAGGGTGCCAGTCCATGGAGAGCTTTATAAGTAAGCAGAAGGACTTTAAATTGAATTCTAATATGAACAGGAAGCCAATGAAGAGAGGTGAGTATCTGGGAGATATGATCTCTCTGCCTAGCTTTAGTCGAGCTGCTGTGTTCTGGATAAGCTGCAGAATTCTCAGAGAACTGGCTGTACATCCGGCTAATGAAGAATTACAATAGTCCAGCCTAGAAGTAACAAAGGCATGGACCAACTTCTCAGCTGCATCCTGTGGAAGAATCTGCCTCACTTTCCTAATGTTACTAAAAGTAGACAGTTTTAGACACATTTTTAATATGTGATTTGAAAGAAAGCTCCTGGTCAAAAATAACACCTAGGTTTTTAACAGAGGTGTTAAACAGAGTCCCTTACATGTTTTGTAACAAAAAGTTATAGGTTATGCGGGTCTTAATGCCATCTACGCAGGACTAAAGCATGATCATGTTCATTAGCATTAATTTATAAATATAACTGATTGTCATCAGCATAACAGTGGAAGTCAATTGAATGTTTTCTGATGATATCACCCAGAGGGAGCATGTACAGGGTGAACAGGATTGGACTCAGCACGGATCCCTATGGGACCCAATGGCTGACTATAGTGTGTGGGGACTGAGTATTATTAACCTGAACAAATTGATATCAGTCTGTAAGGTATGACCGGAACCAATCTAAAGCAGCGCCACTGATTCCAAGCAAGTTCTCTAGCTTCCTCCACAAAATCTGGTGGTCGACTGTATCAAATGCTGCACTAAGATCTAACAATACTAGCACTGAAACAAAACCCTGGTCGGATGCCATCAAAAGATCATTAGTAACTCTGACCAGAGCAGTCTCAGTGCTATGATTAACCCTAAAGCCTGACTGGAAGGTCTCAAATAGACTATTGCAATTGAGGAAGTCACAGAGTTGGTTAACAACGACTTTCTCCAAAATTTTAGATATGAAAACCAAATTGGAGATGGGCCTATAATTTGAAAAAATCCCTGGATTGAGGGAGGGTTTCTTAAGAAGTGGTTTAATAACAGCAACTTTAAAACTTCAAGAAACATAGCCTATTGTAAGGGAACGATTAATTATATCTAATAAGGAGGTACCAATTAAGGGCCCAGTGGGGATTGGGTCTAACAGACAGGTTGAAGATTTAGAGTTAAAGATTATAGCAGTCAACTGATGCAAGTGTATTGGAGCAAACGAGGTTAGGGATACTTCTGGTTTATCAGCATTCTCTTGCACCACTGCAACAGAGGGCAGATTTGTTGCAGTAGATGTCACGAGGTCATTAATTGTTTCTCTAATAGCTATAATTTTATTGTTAAAGAAACACATGAAATCAGAGTTGCTAAGTTGTGCGGGGAACCTCTGGTCCATGGAGTTATGACTCTGAGTCATCCTGGGTACAGGGCCAATGTTCCCTCTAATTCTTCATATGTCTGGGCAGACAGGCAATCTCCCTGAGCAAACTAAGGACCACTGGGAGCAACATTACATGTGCACGCTGTGGCCACACACAGCAGTATCAAACCTGGGATCATAGCAAGTTTATTGGCTTTAAAAGAATCAAATGACAACAGCAAACAATCCGCACTCCCATCTTGCATCGTCGTACAATTCAGACAGCATTTAAATTACTTTTCTGCTGAATGTGACTGTCCGCTTTTTGGGTCTCCTTTACCCCGGCAGGGGACTTCCGTCTCCCAGGTGTTCAGAGGAGGACGAATGAGATTAGAAATTATCAGGCATACAACTCTTGAAGAATAAAGAAACAATAAATGGTTTATTGAAATATAAGAAAGAAAATAGACTTACAGGAATTCCCGGATCTTGGAGGAATTCCCAGATCTTGGTGCCATTCACCACGAATGGATCTTGCGTCTCTGTCTGTACGTCTACAGTAAGAGCATCATCCCAAGAACCCAGAGTTCTGTCTGCTGCTGTTTTTTATACTGCTTCAACTTGTTCTTGTCTATGTGAGCGTGTTTGTGTCCTCTCATGTATATGAGTGTGTGTGTGGTGTTTCCTCTCATATCTCAGTGTGTGTGTTCTTCCCAAGTTTAGATGTGCGTGTGTGTCTATAAATTGGTTTCTATGTAAAAGTTATCTGATTGTTAATTACCACTCAATGCACAGGCTGGTACCGTTCAGGTGCTGAGGCTGATGTTTTTCCATTTCCTCTTTGATGTTCAGCTCATTCAATAATGAGGGGAAATTCCTTATGTCTTGCACATGAAATATTTCTACTCATTGTGGACTGTATTATCCTAACAGTTTTAAGACGGGCATCATATACAGCAGAATACAGAACTCTTTGAAAAAGTCATGAATGTGATTTTAACAGTTTTTGCGGGTCCCTCTCTTGATGTAACTTTGTTACGTCATATGTACACAAATTTCCTTTAAAATAGTGGGTGGGCGAAAACCTGGCCGGCCTATATCCTATACATACTTCTTCAGTCCTCATGTCTGAGCACTTTTTCTGATTCCATACCCCAATTGGCCAGGAAACTCCCAATCCCCGTCCCCGCGGCATCGGGCGACGTTCATGATAATAACAAACATTCTGTTTGTAATAATACCAAAAACATTGTAATAATAACAGAGAATACCATTGATAACATCATCACAGAAACAGTGAAACATGTGATTATTGAAAACATTATTGTATGATTAATTACTTGTTAAACAGTTAATTATATTTTTATAATGCTATATAAAAGTACAAACTTTTTCTCAAAAAAACCTCAACCTTAATCACTAATGAATGTGAATAAATGTTTTAGTGAATAATATTTTAAAAGTCCCTCTCTTGACGTGGGTTATCCCACGTCATACTCAGATCTGCAGCTGCAACTCTAGTTCTTCTTCGTAGAGTAAGTCAGGGACTTCATCATTTACAGACAGTAGTTTCACAGCATGGCCATTCTGTACTTGTGGCCCAATAGCTCGTTCTATTACTCGGATGGATAATGATCTTATACATGGAACACAACAACACCCACACAGTACAAAAATTGCTGTGACAGTCACCATAGAGGTTAGAGCTCTTAGGAAAACTGTCTTCCATTTTCCGAAAGTGTTGGTAAGCCATTCTTTCATAGGGTTGTCTACACCTGAGGATTCTTTTAATTTTTCAGATAAGGCTTTTAGTCCTTCATTAGCTTTAGTGACAGATCCATCTGGGGCGGTATTGCTTGGAATGTAAGTACAACATTTGTCACCAAAAATGTGGCATAGTCCCTGTTTTTCAGCATATAGCATGTCTACACCGATGCAATTCTGGTATGTCATTAGTGAGTTAGCATACAATTCAGTGGCGAGCCCTACTACAGCGTTATGTTTTTATTTAAATGTTTATTTGACAGGGACAGTACAGTTACATTGTTACCAAAGGTCACCGATGTCATTGTACATGGGGCTTTTAGCCATTGGCTAGTTTGCAGCCCTCGTCCCTGGTTGGGCTGGGTCAAAAATTGTGTCAAATTTACTTGTCGTTGCATATTAAAATGAAGGAAGTTAATTCGATCTACATTTTTATTTACAGTAGCCCATGAAAGGACTCCCATCCTACTGTGATTTCATCTACTAACTTATATTCATTAGGCACACCTCGTGGCACTCCAATGGCATCTATGTATGTGGTATCTGCAGCTACTTCAACTTCAATATGAGGCTGGTCGGGTGCGTCACGTTTGGAGCGGGAACGAGGAGTCTTTGTCCCGACTTTCCATGTTTGGAGTAAGTTCAATAGCTGTTGGGCCGTTACAGGTATTACAGATTGAGTCTGGACCAGAGAAACAATAATGCACACTCCGATCCAGTCTTTTGGTAAAACAGGTAATAGGTCAGTTCCGCCACAATACCACCAGACATCGGCTTGGGGCACCGGAAATGCACGCCTTTTCTCATCCGCGGTCACATTGATGGTAAAATTACAGGTAGTAAGGTTGCCGACGAAAATTCCTAAACCTGATCTGGTTATGCAGGTGTGATTAAATTGATGGTTAATGAAGGAGGTGGCGAGTAATCAGTTAGAGGAAAAAAACGTTCAGCATCAGGTAAGTTAGATTTACAAGAGGAGGGCAAACCGTTAACCGTATGTAGATCTAAAAAACAATCACTCAGGGTAATATTCGTGGTGAGTATTGAAGGTGCAGTAATTACAGCGGGTTTATATCCGTTACAGTAGACGCAGGATGTTTGGCTAGTTTGTCGTGACGTTTATAGCATTAGTCAACCATGCATTATTAGAAGAAATGCCAGTTTCAAATTTGATGAGCGTAACAGGCGACACATTTCCTTCATCATACGTAACTACTCCTTCTTGTTGTGAAGGGACAGTTTTCAGATCTGGGGCGCTTGAACCTGGAGAAAATGTGGTGTCATTAGAGTGAGAGGGCAACAGATTTATCTTTATCAAACCTACTACATCCTTTCCTGTAAGGTCGACACCTAAAACAAAATACACAGTGTTATTTGGATTTACTTGCGAACAAACCGGACACATGTGGTGATGTAACTGGTGCTAACCATAAGTCATAACCTCTCCATGATGAACCTGGGTAACATAACTCAAAGATAAAGAATGCTGTCGTTCCTACGATACAATTTAGTTCTATGCCCCCATATTTTTGTTTGCCCCCATAGTTTTTGTTTTATTATACCATTTGCCCTTTCTACTAACCCCTGACTTTGGGGGTGGTATACTGATCCGAATTTATGTTGAATTCCAAAATGTGCTTCGACCTTCTGCAGGTCATGATTTTTGAAATGGGTTCCATTGTCTGAACAAATCACCTTGGGTAAACCATGAACTGGTACATAATGTTCAATCAGGTGTTTAATTACGTCTGCAGATGTTTCTTGTTTTACTGGAAATGCACTTACCCAACCAGAAAAAGCATCTACCATGACCAGTAAATACCTCATTCCCTTCACCCGGTTGTCTCTTCCCATATCCGTGTAGTCAATGACTAGTGTGTGTCCTGGACCTTTAGGTAAAGGAAAAATTCCTTGGGCTGTTTTACAGCCAGCCCTTGGATTCATCTTACCACATATTGACATTGGTTCAAAATTTCATGCACTTTTTCTTTTAGACGTGGCATGTACCACGAACTAAGTCTCATCATTGTTTGTTCTCTATTTACATGTGTCTTTTCATGGGCTTCTCTTATTACCATATGGGCAGTTTCCAGGGGAAGGACAGTTCGACCATCCGGAGTCCTCCAGAGACCATCTGCTTCTCTTACTGCCCCTTCACTTATCCACACCGATTTTTCCCATGGAGACGCCACTTCCTGCAACTTACCCAAAACTGCAGATGTGTATAAGAGACAGCTCTTGTTCAGTTGCCAGGCCCATCATCACGGCTGGCTGTGTGAACCCTGCAATAGCCTTTGCGGCTACATCTGCTGCGTGGTTTCCTAAAGAATCTTCATCTGTCCGTCCTGTGTGTGCTGTGCATTTTCTAACGCCTAATTCTTTTGGTAGCATAATAGCCTGAGCCAGTCGTTACACTTGAACTACATGTTTACATGGTGTTCCTGATGAAGTCCTCCAGTCTGTTCTAGACATTTTAGCTAGTTCTCGAGTACACAACCCATAGACATACTGTGAATCTGTCACAACTTCTCCTCTTTGCCCTTTCAACATTTCTAGTGCAGTGCACATAGCTTTAAGTTCTGCTCTTTGAGCTGACATTTTCTCTTCTACTCCTAGTTTTTTTTTGCTAATGCTGTTGTCCATTGACCATTCACTTTTTCTACCACTGCAAAACATGCTTTCAACATTCCTTCTTTTACGTCTCTATGACAGCATCCATCTATATAGAGAACTCTTCGTTCTCCTATGAGAGGAGTGATTTGCAAATCTGTTCTAAACTCACATCTTCTTTTACTTGTGGAGCACAGTCATGGATTGGAAATGCGCGAATGCCTCTTACTGAGAGTTCTTCGGGTGCTTGATACGTTATGTGTGGTTGAAGCAGAACGTGTTTGAGTCTCTGTGTTCTTAGAGCAGTCATTGAAAAAGCTTTAGAATCAATGTAAGCTACAATACCATGGGTTGTAAGGACAGTCAATGAGTGACACATTACTACATGTGCTGTTTTTGTAATAGCTTTAGCTATTACAGCTATTACTCTGGTGCATGGTGGTTCTGATTTTTCTATGGTGTCAAGTTTAGCACTGTAATAGGTCAAGATCTGTCTATTGTCTTTAGCCATTCCACTCCCTCTCTGTTGGAACAGGACGGCATTCACAATCCCGTCCTGTTCTAAACTTCTAAGTAAAATGGTTTCATGTAGTCTGGGGTTGCTAAAGACGCACTTCTTCCTACAGCTGTTTTAGCGTTAATGAGAGCCAGTTCAGCTTCTGGCATCTATATCAGGGGAGCTTTTAAGTCAGAGTAGCCAGCAACCATCATAAGTTGGCGAAGTGGATCTGTTAGGGAGACAAAATCTGGGATGTGAGAGCGGTGGTAGTTAAATAGTCCAAGTAGTGACATCATTTCACCGACTGTTTGGGGTCTAGCAAGTTAGAGATGTGAGTAGACCTGAGCAGCGGTGAGACTGCGTCCCTGTGGGGACAATTGTTTTCCTAAAAAGACCACTGTTTGCCTACAACATTGTAACTTTTTCTTTGACACTTTGTAGCCATGATCGGTGAGTCGTAGCAGGACTGATTTGGTGGCTTCCAAACAGGCAGTAGGAGTAGGAGCTGCAATCAGAGCATCGTCAACATATTGGATGATCTCAACTCCGTCTGGGAGGGGTACATCTTCCAGTGATCGTTTCAAACAGCTGTTGAAAATTCCTGGGGAATTCATCATTCCCTTTGGCGGTCGAGAGTAAGTGCATTTCTGTCCTTGATATGTAAATGCAAAAATGTCACGGCAATTCTCATGTAATGGCACGGAGAAAAAAGCATTGGAAAGGTCCAGAACTGTAAACCATTTATGTTGGGGTGTCAATGTGTTCAAAACTACAAGAGGATTTGGAACTGGTTCTAGTGGGGTGGTGCAGAGAGTGTTAACTTCTCTTAAATCGTGAACCATCCTCCAAGAGCCGTCAGGTTTTTGTACAGGAAGCAGAGGAGTATTTGAACGTGAATTGGTAGGTATTAGAACACCTGCTTGTACTAAACTGGAAATTGTGGCTTTAATACCCTCAGCTGCTTCCGGTTTTATGCTGTATTGTGGGCGGTAGATGTGATCTTGAGAGAAAGACAAACATACTGGAGGAAGGGTTCCTACATCAAAGCTTCCAGCAGACCAAAGACTTTCAGGAATTTGATCTAAAAACAAAAGGCTGCTGGGATGGTCAGTTTTTTCTCGGCCATGGTATCTTTCTAAATCCATCTCCTGAGGCTGAGATGCATTTACGTGACTACTAAGGATTTTGTCGTATTTCAAACTGGGAGAAAACATGACTTGAGGTATCTGTGTGCATTCCCAGTCTGTTGCCACCAATGCAGCTTTTACCAATGGGCCAAGGTTTTTAGCCTCACTCTAAACTCACACCTACTGCTAGGGAACAATGTGGTGCAGCAGTATCAGACATCATGTACCAGGTTAGTTGGTCTGGGGTCAGGAGTGCTACAACTGCAACGCCTTCTGGTCCTATGATGATGTCAGAAGTCTTGATTTGTCTGTCAATGGAGGAGGAACTAGCCTCCCACCTGTCATGATAGGCCTCGTCAGGATCTCGGCAGTAGTACAGGGTAACATGAGGAGGATCTGGAGGGGAAACGTATTGTCCACACTGGGAAATCCAGGGTTTCCATTGATAATAGAAATGCATCAACCCTAATTGCTCTGGAGATTCCAGAGTTAGCAACATCCAGTAGATGTGTGCAAGGTCTTCTGGTTCATCAATGTGGGGCAAAGGTTCCATTACCATCAATGAACAGTCAGAGGAATCGGTAGCAGATACCACTGATCCATCAGGAAACGTTACCGTCAATCCTTCAGCAGAACATGAGATGGTAGCTTTCAGCTAGCTTTTTTGTCAATAAATCCCTTCCACATAATGGTTGTGGGCATATATCTGTGATCAGAAAAGAGTGTTTTAAAGTTTGTCCATGGCAAGTCACCAAAGTTTTCTCAGATAGTGGCAGCGAATGTTTTACTCCCGACAGCCCTACCACAGCAACAGTCACAAGAGAAGGGGGTGGGGCCACATCAGTGGAGAGAGTAGATAAACCTGCTCCAGTGTCTACCAGTGCACGGACTGGTTTACCTCCCACCATGTATGTCAGCTGTGGTTCCGCTACCAGGGGTGGGCATCCTCATTGTGGTGGAGATTGTGGTGCCATGTGTACTCTAGGTTGAGCTTGACCAGGTAGTAGTTGAGCTGACGTCCACTGTGCTGGTGGGGGAGGTGCATCTGGTGCATGTACCAGTCGGGGACACTGTCGAGCCCAATGGTCCAGTTCTCCACACACAAAACATCCTTGTTGACGTCTGGGTGCCCCTCTTCCTCGTCCTCTGTTCCCCTGCCAACCCCCTCGCCTCTGCCTTGGCCGAAACTGTTGGCCCATCTGTGGCCCGTAATTATAATCTTGGGATTGAAACATCATAGGAACTGAAGGCGACTGGAAACAACCTTGTGGCCCCTGTAGTTGATTAGGCTGAGGTGATAAGACCTGTGCCTCGGATTGTTTTGCCAGTTGTTTTTTCGACTGTGACGCTTTAGTTTGGGCCTCTTTTAATTGTAATTGCATCAACATTTGTGAAGTGGTTGTTGCGACTTCAGTGGATTTTTGTTGTTTCTCTCTATGTCTGTCAACAGCATGGACAACTCGTGCTGCGAAGTGAGGATGTTCTGCTGTCATAAGGGTGCAGTCGTCCTTTAAGTGTTCAGCCACAGAAGGTGGTAATCCTGCCAATACTGCTTGTCTGAAAAAAATAACAGAGGTGCTGCTAGGGGAACCCTGCGGATTTTCTCCAGTCGTTGTCTCCCAGTGGTCCATCACTCGCTGCATGTAAACTACGCCAGGTTCTTCCTTATCCAGTGGTAATTTTGCAACAGCTGCTTGAGACCACACTGTGGGAAACATTTCCCCGATTGCGTCAAAAAGAGCACTCTTGTAATGGGACAATGGAGTATCGTGAGATATTATGGCTGATCCTGCTTTATTTTCTATGTCTCTTACTACTGAGCTGCTCACTCCTCCTCGAGTCAGCAGGCTTCTTAGATCACCAAGTGCCAACATCATTCCTTGGGTCAGATCGGTTAACTTTTTACACCAGAGACTGCCTCCTTGAGCTATTGGCGGCAGTCTGGCTGTCAGGCCGGCAATGTCGGCTTTGCCCCATGGTTTATACTTATCATTACCAAAAGCAGAAGGGAGCAAAGGCAATCAAGGTATGGTTTTGTTGTCATGTAGCGGATCAATGTCTGAAAGTAACTGTGCAGCCACATGTTGTTGTTCGTTGTTCATGTTTGTCTGTGATCTAGTACGGTGTGCTATGGGCGACTGTGTTTGGAAAGTTTTCATTTTGCCAGCCAAAATTACTTTTACGTCACTTTCTGTATTTTTCTGTCTCTGACTTCCTCCTACATGTTGATGCCTACCCGATGTGTCATTTTTATTTTCAAACGTTGATTTTTCATCATCTGTACCATCATTGTCAGAGAAAGGTTTGTGTGATCTGTTGTTGAATGACTTACCATTATGAAAAAGACGTAGGTCGTCCTCCCCTTCCGAACTGTCTCCACCACACTCTCGCATTATCTTTTTCTAATTGTTTCAATGCCATCTGGACATCATCATAGTCTATGTTCATTATTTCTTCTAAATCTGCAATGTCTTTTTGTAGGGAGGATAATTCTACTGGGGTGAGATCTTGTCCGTCCTTCATTGCTCCATGTAATATGTCAAATTTTCGTCCATTACCATCATACCTTATTCTGGTTTCTCTCAGTCTATTTTGCCAGTACATTATTCTTTCCCTTCTCTCTTCCTCTTTCTTTCTCCTATGCATTTCTGTCTCCACTCTTACTGGCGGGAGTCTCTTTGGGGTCTCAAAATCTTTTGGGGTTTGTAGAATTGGAGTTTCAGGTTTGTCTTGAGATTTTGAAATGGGATGCTTATGGGATGGGCGCGTTATCTGTCCCATATCACTCCCCTCACATTCCTCTAATGTGCCTGTTGATGTACCTGTCCCTCAAAAGTGACAATGGTCGGGTATAGTGAAACTGTTGATGGTGTTGACTCAATAAACTGATTCATGGGAGACAACGGTGTGAGTGGAACAGAGGGCCCTGTGGGCTGGTATGGCGGGGGAGGTGCAATTGGTGATTGTGAATGGCAAACCCTTATCTACAGGTGCCTGGCCATGTGACAATCCCTTATCTACGGGCGTCAGACTATGTGAAGGGCCTTTATGTACAGGCTCCTTCTCTACTTGTTCCATGGCCTCTATAATCATCATTACATTCCTTCTTTTAGGTCTCTATGACAGCATCCATTTTTTGCCTTATTTATTAATGACTTTTTCCCCAATTCTGATTCGTATTCTGCTTTGTAATGTTGGTGTGCTCCCGTACTTCCTACTAATTGAACCTTGAAAATGTGGGCAAATGGTCCTTCATCCTCTGAATTAGGCCAATATGGTTTCTTTTTCTCATTTTTTACAATTTTTTTCAATCTGTCTGCCTGTGTATTAGGTCTTGACACACACCTGGAAGATGTCAGTCGTTTTTCTACCTCCGTCCATGTGTCTTCAAAAGTCAAATGTCATTTTACAGTAGTTAAAAACTTTGCCACATATGTAAAATTGAAGCAGCTTGTTGATATCAATTTCCTTTTAAAAACACCTCCGGAATTCATGTCACTGGTATTCCTCGGTAGATACAGCACATACGTCCAAAGTAACGTCGGAACCAGTGACACTATACAGAAATATTATATGTCAGGAAATCTCAACCATCAATCCTTTGTTTCTGTTGCTTCATAGTATAAAAACAATACAAACATTCAATGCAAATTGAAACAAACATTCAATGGGAAACACACAGGGGGAAAACACACAGGATGTTCAATGGAAAACACACAAAGGAAAACAAGTTTATTAATATTTCTATTGCGTTCCAAACGCTGTGTACACTTGTGTCCCAGACACTAACGCCCCTGACGTTTTTCTATTGCGTTCCAAACGCTGTGTACACTTGTGTCCCAGACACTAACGTCCCTGACGGTTTTTTTTTTCTATTGGGTTCCAAATGCTGCGTTCCAAACGCTGTGTACACTTGTGTCCCAGACACTAACCAAATTATTTCTTTATTCACAAGATGTCATAAAATGTATTCAATTTTATAATTAATTAATTTTAAATTTTCTATTAATTAAGAAATTTCTTTCTTACAACCGTTCAAAGTTGAATTTGAATAAAATTCAATGTTGCAGTTTTTGATAAAACAGGAAACTGCCTACCTTTATTTATTTCTCCCCGGGGATTACTTTGAAAGATTGTTTCCAGAAATCTCCTGGTTGGACTAATTCGTCCTTCTTTACTAAATCACGTCGGGGTCACCAATTTGTCTGCTTTTTGGGTCTCCTTTACCCCGGCAGGGGACTTCCGTCTCCCAGGTGTTCAGAGGAGGACGAATAAGATTAGAAATAATCAGGCATACAACTCTTGAAGAATAAAGAAACAATAAATGGTTTATAGAAATATAAGAAAGAAAATAGACTTACAGGAACTCCCGGATCTTGGTGGCGTTCACCACGAATGGATCTTGCATCTCTGTCTGTACGCCTACAGTAAGAGCATCATCCCAAAAACCCAGAGTTCTGTCTGCTGCTGTTTTTTTATACTGCTTCAACTTGTTCTTGTCTATGTGAGCGGGTTTGTGTCCTCTCATGTATATGAGTGTGTGTGTGGTGTTTCCTCTCATATCTCAGTGTGTGTGTTCTTCCCAAGTTTAGATGTGCGTGTGTGTCTCTAAATTGGTTTCCATGTAAAAGTTATCTGACGGTTAATTACCGCTCAATGCACAGGCTGGTACCGTTCAGGTGTTGAGGCTGATGTTTTTCCATCTCCTCTTTGATGTTCAGCTCATTCAATAATGAGGGGAAATTCCTTATGTCTTGCACATGAAATATTTCTACTCATTGTGGACTGTATTATCCCTGTCTCTTATACACATCTAGATGTGTATAAGAGACAGGCACAGGCTGGTACCGTTCAGGTGCTGAGGCTGATGTTTTTCCATTTCCTCTTTGATGTTCAGCTCATTCAATAATGAGGGGAAATTCCTTATGTCTTGCACATGAAATATTTCTACTCATTGTGGACTGTATTATCCTAACAGTTTTGTAGGTCTAAGACGAGCATCATATACAGCAGAAAACAGAACTCTTTGAAAAAGTCATGAATGTGATTTTAACAGTCTAGAGAAAAGTACCCTAGACCAAGGTACAAAATTATCAAGAGCTAGGGTTCTTGGGTCGGGTTATGTTTTGTGTTATTTGTACAGGCCTCACTTTAGGTTTATGTATTGTCAGAACTGGGTGTTTTGTAGGAGGTTGACTGTTTGTTTTCCCTTAGTTTCCTGTGTCCATGTTCCTGTGTGCACCCAGTTCTGCCCTCCCACCCACCCACCTAGGATGTTGAAGATTTGGACGTCCGGAGGAAGTCCATTAAGGGGAGGTACTGTGAGGTCTGTGTGTCTGTCTTTCCATTTCCCTGGTGTTAGGTAATCAGTGTTATCACAGTCACCTGTGTTCGTCATTAGTCTCACTTGTGCCACCTGGTGTCCTTAGTATATTTACCCCTCTCCCTCACTCAGTCTTTGTTGGATCATTGTCTAGGTTGGTGTTGTGTCATGTTTGGATCTGTCGTGTGTTGTGGAGTTTGCAGCTGTTTGTCTCTTCAGGAGTTGTTTTGTTGGTCAGGTATAGTTTTGGGTAATGTCAGATATGTGAAGAGATTTGATATTGAGAGGTTTGGGCTTAGGTAGCTGAACCATTTATGAAGACTACCAAGAGTTTTGAGATCATGTACATTGTGAGTTGCATGTTGAAAGTTTGTTTAGTTAATCTTTCGTTAGTTTGTTTTCCGTAAATAAATCTTTGATTTAAATCGTCCAAAAAGTCTCCCAGTCCTGCGTTTGGGTCCGACCACATGTCTTCGCTGAAGAAACCCAAACCTAACACCAGATATGGAATGAATCACTATTTTTAGTTGAGTGCCATTTCCTCTCTAGTTTTCACGACAGCTGCTTTAAGTTTTGGGTTTCAGGTGTCGTCCTCCATCTAGATATAGTTCTATTTATAATGGGGGCAATAGAATTAAGTGTGTTATGAACGGAACCTGTAACACTATCAACCAGATGAGGTTGATAGTGAGATACTAGGGTTATGACAAAAGTCCTGAGATAAGTGGAGAGCTGGGATTGAACCAAGGACCAGTGGAACTGCTTCCTTGAAACTCTCTTTAGCACTGTCAGCACTGTCACAGTCAGTCGCCTCAAGCATATACGCCTCTCCTCATTTTTATGGTTAGTTAGCAGAAAGTCAAATATGATTAATGAATGGTCAGATAGTACAGGATTATAGGGAGAGACCGTAAGGTGCTGAATTTCAACACTATTGCCGTTTTCTCATTCAATTCGGGATCAAATCCCAAAGTAGGTAATTCTGGATTAAATCCCGTATTAACTAACCCGCATTCGATTCACTTTGCATTCACATTCAGTGTAATTTGGTATTCGCTGCGCATTCGATACCCTCTTTGCATTCACACACAATAAGGGAGCGAATGTGCATAAGTCTAACCATGGTCCAATTTCAATTTGATCACGTGGTTATATAACGAGTGCTCGTTAATATGCGGTTTTATTAAACATAAATTCTGTCAACAAACTCACATGCAATTTTGAGGAATAAATGGAGCAGGTTAGAGAAAGCTCAAGGCGACGTATGAAAGCGATGAAAAGGAGACACAAAGAATGAAGAAGATAAGGAGAGAATATATGAGGAAGTGTTTTGTTACCCTGTTCCTAATGAAGCAAACTGTTTTGTGTTGGTGTGGAAGAAAAAAGAAAAATAAAGACGTGGTGGCGACCGAATCCACTCTCTAATCTCCTGCCTCAGCCATTACACTAATAACACTACACTAATAATGCAGCAACATCAAGCGGTTGACAAGGCGATGAGCCGCTCCCGTAGCATTTTACAAGCTTGTTGAACTAATACGGGTGTTGTTGTGTTCACACACACGCGGGGAGCGACAACCGTTATATATTTTATTGATTTACACCCGTATTAGTTAATTCGGTATCGAAACAACCGACTAGAGGTGGATTAGGTAATGCTCATTAGTTGAGGAGCGAATGCGCACTAGTTTGTAATGTGAATGCAAACGGGGAACGACACTGGCTTCGCGTCGCAGCGAATACCGAATTAAGTGCCAGTGTGAAAACGGCAATAGCGGTTGACAAGGAGATGAGCCACTTCCGTAGCGTGTGGTGTCACGAGAGGTCTTCAGCGTGGTGGGAAAACTTTGTGCTAGAATCATGGCCAGACTACATGTATCGACAAAATCTGCGAGTATCTAAGGCAACATTCCATCACATATGCGAGGAGCCGTATATAATTCGAAAAGATACACGACTTTGGAAAGGTGTTAATCAGCAAAAGAGTGGCCATTACATTATGGAGATTGGCAACAAACGCTGAGTACCGCACCTTAAGTTGTTTATTCGGTGTTGGAATATCAACAACATGCAATATAGTAAGAGAGGTAATTATTATTATTATCATTATTATATTTTTATATGTGTGCTATTGTATATACTATATACATACATAACCTCATAAATGAGTCTTAAATTACTTTCTTTTGTTCAATATTGTACTGACTAAGGAGTAAATTACATCTCCAAAATGAAATATGTGTATATATAAATATATATTTTTATATATAATGTGTGTCTGGATGTTATGTTGTTTAAATTAAATTCAAATTAAAGTTGTGTGTAATCCATCATATCTTTATTTTATAGGTCTGTCAGTGTATATGGGATGTACTGAAGCCCAAATACTTATTTTATCCTGAGGGTGAAAAGTTTACAGAAATGCTGGATGGCTTTGAATCATGATGGGGCTTTCCTCAATGTGCCAGGGCACTTGATGGTTCCCATATTCCTACAATTGCACCTGTAGAAAACCATACAGATTGTTACAACAGAAAGGGCAGGTATTCTATTGTCTTACAAGGACTTGTGGATCATGAATATAAATTCATTGATATTAATCTTGGTTGGCCAGGATCAGTTCACAATTCCAGGGTACTTGGCAACTCTGAATTATTTCAGCAATGCCAAAATTCCAATCAATTTCCACTAAAAAATTTGTCAGAAACTTGGAAGTCACACCGGTTATTATCGGCGATGCAGCATATCCCTTACTACCATGGCTTATGAAACCGTTCCCAGAGAATCCGAACACCCCCCAGGAGCAGAAAAATTTCAACTACAGATTGAGCAGAACCAGGATGGTAGTTGAAAATGCCTTTGAAAGATTAAAATGAAGATTTCGAATCCTAAACAAAAGAAACGACTGTGACTTGAACACAATAGTTATGATGACTGGAGCGTGTATTGTATTACATAATTTGTGTGAGATACACCAGAATAGCTTTGATCCATCCTGGCTTGATGATGAACTATATGTTCCAGACATAGTGGGTCCATTATCTGATCAATCAAGCTCAGATTCACATGATATAAGAGAAGCTTTCGTTCGATACTTTCAGGAAAACAGTCTTGGAAAAAAAATGAAATAACAATTGAGAATTTTCAAAAATCATTTTATTCGTTTGAACATGTACATGTGTTTCTGTTACATTTAAAACATATATACTGTGAAATCAATGCTGTGTTAATTATTATGTCTCAAATTATATATATATATATATACATATATATATACATATATATATATAAATCATGAATCAAAGGTTGAATCTGTCTGTTGCTGGTTGGATGGCTGTAGCATTTCTGCCTTCAGTTTAGTCATTCGAAGTTCAAACTCCTGCCGTTGCCTCTCGCGCCTCATTTCCAACTCCTCCCTTTGTCTTTCTCTTCTCAATTCTGCCTCTTCCTTCTCTCACATCCTTCTCATTTCCATCCCCTCCTTACACTGTTGACGCTTCTCCTCTAACTCGTCTTACCATCTCATTCTCCTCTCTGCCATATCCATTTCATATTTCATTCGCTTCTCTTCCAATTCAACCTCTCTTTCATAACAATTTCCTCAAGTCTTTTATTTGTCTACCTTTGCAATAAATTTGTCCATGCTCTGTACAATAATGCTTGCACCAGAAGCAGACCTTTTTTTTGAAACCCGAGGACGTCGCAGTACATGGGACGTGGGGGCTGAGTAGGGTTCTGAGGAGTCACCCGCGGAGCAGGAGTAACGGAGTCATGTGGGCTTCATACTCGTCATTTTGTGCAGGTTCCTGGACAATATGTTTACTTGCATCTGTAATACATGTGAAAAAGGTTACCACATATTTAGATATAAATATGTGATATAATAATTCATTGACAGATACAAAGATTTATGATTTTGGTAAAAAACGTGAATAATATTAAAATATATACCATATATAGTTTTGTGACATACATATATGCATATATATACATATATATGGATATTACATAGTTTACATTACTATTATATTATTAGAATCAATCTTATTTTTAATGTTTAATCAATCATAAGTATTTTATGATCATTTCATACACAAAAGTAACAAAAGACCTACCCTCAACAGAAGTGTTGTCGGGTTCATGCGGGGGCTGAACCACAACAGGTTCCTGAGCCTGAACCGCGACCGCTTCCTCCTGCTCAGAGTTCCCAACCGTGTCCTCGCCTTCCTCCTCCTGGTTGGTGTCCGGCATGTTCCCAGCACTCGCCAGCAACACGTGTGGCACAGTGGATGGTCGATGACCAAGGATTTGATCTAACTCTTCATAATAAGCGCACCTCTTGTTTTTTCCCCGACAACTGTTATACTTTTTTATTGATTTACACCCGTATTAGTCAATTTGGTATCGAAACCACAGACTAGAGGTGGATTAGGTAATGCGCATTAGTTGAGGACCGAATACGTGTTAGTTTGTAATGTGAATGCAAACGGGGAACGATACTGGCTTTGCGTCGCAGCGAATACCGAATTAAGTGCCAGTGTGAAAACGGCATATATGTTAAAACAATGTCCAAAGTGTGGTTGATGCTATGTGTGGGTCCATGCACACACTGTAAGAAACCAATGGATTATATGACTGACATAAATGCAGAACTACAGCTATCATTGGCTACATCAACATTTATATTAAAATCCCCAACAATAATTACTATGTCAGTTTTCAGGACTAGACTTGATAGAAATTCAGATATAAAATCAGAGTATGGGCCAGGACCATGGTATACTATGGCGATTAAAACTGTCTTCCCACTTTGGTGGGAAAGACTGACAACAAGGCTTTCAAATGAATTATAGATTATTTCACGCTTAAGGGTAATTGACAAAGTACAGTCATAAATGACTGCCATCCCACCTCCACGGCCAGAACCTCGAGGGACGTGAATGTGACTGGGTAGAGAGGCTTCATTTAAACTAACAAATTCACCAACACGCAGCCAGGTCACTGAGAGGCACAGCACATCAATGTTATTATCAGAAATTAATTCATTAACAAGGGTAGTTTTGGAAGACAGGGAGCGGACATTAAGTAATCCACATTTAATTCTCCTGTCGTGAGGTAATTTTAATAAGATTACTGGTAATAGCTCCTCTGCTGGTTATTTTGAGTGACTGGGGAACAGACACAGTCTTAATGTGGTTATAAGTGGGCAACGGACCTGAGGGAAGCACAGAGGAGTGTGGTAAACTGTAGCTCCGCCACCAGGCCCCAACACCAAGTTAACTGATGTTTAAGCACTTGGCCATGTTACAAGAAAGCAGAGCTGCGTCATTCCTTGTGGGATGGGATCTCTTTCAATAAGACCAGGTCTACCCCAGAAAGTCCTCCAATTGTCAACAAAGTCCAGGCCATTTACGGGACACAATCTCGACGACCAGCGGTCAAGTGATGCTGCACGACTAAACATTTCATCACTTCCAAAATTGGGCAGGGGACCGGAGAAAACCACGCAGTCAGACAACGTATTAGCAACTGTACACACCGATTTCAAGCTGGCTAACTGAAGTTAACGGTTGAATTATTGGTTTTAACTCTACAACACGAAGCCAATCTTTGAGATCGTTACGCTTCGCCTCCAACTTAACCAATAGACCACAAAGATTTCAAAAATCCCCCTCACTGAAGGAGGCAAGGGAATAACTAAACATATGGCAGATCGAGCATGACAGAGGAGTAGGAGAGATAGAAAGAGAAGCCATTACGAATCACCTGAGCTACAAACAACTAGCGCTAAACCGGAGTGAAAAGTAACACGAAGTGTAACAAAGCAAGAGTGTAAAAGATAGTAGTATATAGATAAAGATAAAGAAGATAAGACAAACTTAGATACTGCTCAGATGTTGAGGTCTGAAATTATGAGACCTCATTTATTCTTTCACATTAACATAGAAAAGATCAATAGTCCTATTACTCCTGGTGGGGCAGTCCACCACCTGATTAAAGTCAGCTTTGGGAGGAATATAAACACAGAGGATGATCACGTGATTGAACTCTCTCGGCAGGTAATATGACCTAATATTAGAGGCTAATGGCTAGTAGTCAGGGCCACATTAAACTTTCTTTACGGAGATATGACCAGGGTTACACCAGCGGTTCTTAACATATATGATGAGTCTTTATGTCCCTGTCGACTCTTACTGTCGTAAATCCACGCAGGTACACGTTAGCATTGGGGACGATGTCAGTTAACAAAGTCTCTATAACAATGTTAAGATGAACATGAAACATTTCAGATATATCCACTGGTTAAACAGCGCGTAGAGCTCGTCCATCTTATTAGAAAGAGAGTTTACGTTACCCATGATGACGCAGGGAGTAGATGGTTTAAAATATCTCCGTTTGTCCGCCAACTCGGCTAACTCTTTAGCTTCAGCTCTGCATCCTCTATATCTCCTCTTCAGCTCTGCCGGTACGTCGTGTCATTGTCCATGTTTGGTTGTTCTCAGAGCCAGCAGCAAAAACAATCCCAGTAATGAAGAAACCATTGCCAAAATGCATAGACATAGTACTCCTGACAGTAAACCATTTGTTTTGCCACAGCTGGCGGCAACCTTACCTGAAAATGATGGGCTGGAGGAGGAGTGGGCTGTCCGTCTGCTGCCTCTGCTCTCCGGGGACACGCAGATGGCATTTGGCGCTTCCAGAAGCAGCGAGGGGGAGTTACCAGTAAGGATCCAAGGGGGTATACATCAGGCCATCGTGGACTTTGATCCATGAAAGCCTGTTTCGGCCAGGGGCGTTGGATAGCGGGGCGGGGGTGATGGTGCGGTGTGTGCACAGCGACGTTCACCGGTACCCTGTGGCTTTAATTACCGTCCGCTATAACAGAGAGGGTTGGCGTGTCCGATTCGCAGTCAGCTCCCGTTTGGCACACGCTTTAGTTTTAGGGACTGACTGGCCAGGGTTTGGTCATCTATTTAGGTCCTGTCCATGGACTTCTGGAGAGGGCAGCATGGGCTCGGTACTCAGCACGGTCACAGGGTCCGAGGGTGGCGCACAGCGGTGGTGCACACCTGCTGAGCCGGTGGCAGCGGCTCAGCGCACCCCAGTGTTTAACAAGGCAGAGGATTTTCCATTGGAACAAATGCGTGACGACACTTTACGCAACGCTTGCGACCAAGTGGCTAAAATTGATGGTCAGTTAGTGAGCCCTGGTGCTGTGCTGTCCTTTCCTTATTTTGTATTGATTAGGGACAGGTTATACAGAGTGTGTCAGGACGTGCAAGGCAGCGGCGAATGTGTTCAGCTGTTGGTGCGGAGGAGTCACCGGGAGATAATTCTCCGGGCGGCACATCATCATCCAATGGCTGGACACATGGGCTGTGAAAAAACATTAGACCGTGTCTCTGACCGTTTCTATTGGTCAGGAATTCGGGGTGATGTGCGCCGGTTCTGTGCGTCATGCCCGGAGTGTCAGAAAGTAAATCCGCCCGCTACACCACGAGCGCTGCTGCCGCTTATGGAGGTCCCGTTTGAACGGATAGGAATGGACCTCATCGGGCCATTTCATCGTAGTGCCCAGGGGTACCGGTTTGTCCTGGTTATGGTGGACTATGCCACGAGATATCCGGAAGCCTTGGCGTTGCGTAACATCTCTGCAAAGAGTGTTGTAAATGCGCTTTTCCAGGTTATCTTGTGGGTCAGGATACCAAAGGAGATCCTGACAGACCAGGGAATGTCGTTCATGTCACGGACCCTGAAGGAATTGTACGAATTAATAGGCATTAAATCTATTTGGACCAGCGTCTACCACCCTCAGACTGACGGGCTGGTGGAGCGGCTGAATAAAACTTTAAAGTCAATGATTCGTAAATTTATTCAGGAGGACAGTCCAAACTGGGATAAGTGGCTTGACCCCCTGTTTGCAGTACGGGAGGTGCCCCAGGCCTCCACCGGTTTTTCACCATTTGAATTACTGTTCGGCAGAAAGCCTAGAGGCGTTTTGGAGCTGATTAAAGAAAGCTGCGAGGAAGGTCCAAGCGCTAGTAAAACCGAAATTCAATACGTTCTGGACCTTAGAGCAAAGCTCCACACACTGGGTCATAAGTCACGGGTGAATTTGCTCAGGGCCCAGGAACGTCAGCGTCGTCTGTATGACGGGGGGCTAAGCTGCGTCACTTTTTACCTGGGGATCGAGTTTTAGCTTTACTCCCGTCATCAGCATCAAAGCTGCTCGCTAAATGGCAAGGACCCTTTGTGGTAACGTGATATGTAAGTGATGTGGATTATGAGGTGGAGCGTTCGGACAGGAGGGGGGACACCCAAATGTATCATTTGAATCTGTTGAATGCGTGGGTGGAGCCGGAAGCGGCTGCCCTGGTGTCGACGGTGGGAGAGGAGGATAAGCTCGGTCCGGCAGTGTAGGGGGCCGGTGGCGGTCCGAACTCTCTTCCGTGTGACAACTCCCTTTCGTCAGCCCACAGGGCGGACGTGGAAAAGCTCCAGAAGCGGTTTTCAGATGTGTTTTCTCTCCTGCCAGGCTCATTCAACATCACTTAGACACACCTCGTGGAGTGACGGTGCGTTCACGGCTGTACCGTCTTCCCATGTACAAGCGCCAAATAGTGCAGAGGGAGTTGAAGCAGATGCTGGAGATGGGAGTAATAGAGGAGTCACACAGCGCCTGGAGCACCCCGATTATTTTCGTGGGTAAGAAGGACGGGTCTGTTTGGTTCTGTGTAGATTATCGCAAGGTGAACGAGGTGTCACGATTTGACGCGTATCCAATGCCGCGGGTCAACGAACTCTTGGATCGGCTGTGTACAGCTCAATTCTTTACGACACTGGATTTGACTAAGGGATACTGGCAGATTCCCTTATCGCCAGAATCCCGGGAGAAAACGGGATATCCACTCCGAACGGATTGTACCAATTTGTAACACTTCCGTTCGAGTTGTTTGGGGCCCCAGCCACCTTCCAACGTCTTATGGACCGGGTGCTATGTCCACACGCTGCCTATGCTGCGGCTTATCTGGATGGTGTCATCATCCACAGCGACAACTGGTCTGAACATATGCAGCATGTAAAGGCAATGTTGGAATCTCTGAGACAAGCGGGGCTTACGGCCAACCCAGCGAAATGTGCAGTTGAACGGAGGGAGGTACGGTATTTGGGGCACTGCTTGGGTCGGGGACAAGTGAGACCACAGTTGGACAAAACTGCAGCTATTTCATCTTGTCCACGGCCCAGGTGCAGCAACATATACAGGTGAGAGCAATTCACGTAATGAAGTCGCTCCCTGTATAAGTAGGAGCCGGGACCACAGAGAAGGGGGCTGCATGGTGAGTGGAAGCAGAGATGTCAGAGTGCGACGACGGAGCAGAAGCCTGAGACGGGCATCGACAATTACGCGCGGACCCTGGTTATTACACACGGGCGTGACCACTGTTAGAGACAGCAGAGCTCTTAAGTGAATGAATAAACCCGTTTCATAACACGTGCTAGTGTCGGTGATTGTGTCCAGGAGGACTCGTATATTACACTCTTACTATCTCCAATCTATATAGACACTGTCCAAACTCTCAATTGACCACAACTCTCCATCAAAAACCTCGAGACACACTCTAAACTAATGATGTTACAGGATGATCCGAGTCATCGAAGCGTGTGTCGAGCAAAGATGGGGCTGTCAGGGAGGGGCAGTGGTTAGCGCACACCTGCAGCTGAGAGAGCAAGTGAGTGGCAAGGTTGATGCTGCACTGAGCGCAGGTGACACTGCTTTTACTAATTGTCCCTCTCCTCTAATAAGTAAGAACCGGGTACGCATGACGGGGAGCGGACGGACAAACAAAGAGAAACCCAGTCTGTTTGAAACTGAACAGAGCAGAACTTTGTGTGTGAGGCTGACAGAGCCATACAGCCGGGCAACTGTGAAAATGAAACTGTGTGTGAAACCTTGAATCTGAGTGATTGGTGTTCAGAGGACACCATCTTAATCTGGTTTCTCTAGCTTTTTCTCCAAACCTTTCTGTCTGTGTTGTCCCCCTGATTACCTCGTTCTTGATCCTGTCCATCCTTGTCACCCCCAAAGAGAATCTCAGCATCGTTAACTCTGCCACGTCGAGCTCTGCCTCTTGTCTTCTACCTATTCCTAGTGTATCTCGTCCATACATCATGGCTGGTCTCACAACTGTCCTGTAAACCTTTCCCTTCACCTTAGCTGACACTCTTCTATCATAAATCCCTCCTGAGACCTTTCTCAAGTTGTTCCATCCTGCCTGTACTCTATTCTTCACCTCTCTTCCACAGTCTTCACTGCTCTGAACAGTGGAGCCTAAGTATCTGAACTCCTCCACCTTCTCCACCTCTGCTCCTTGTAACCTCACCATTCCGCTGTTACCCTTTTCATTCACACAGATGTACTTGGTCTTGCTACCTTTTCTCTCCAGTGCAAACCTCCACCTCTCTAGGTTCTCCTCTAGCTCTTGCCTGCTCTCACTGCAGATCACAATATAATCTGCAAACATCATTGTCCATGGAGACTCCTGTCTGACCTCACCTGTCAATATGTCCATCACCAGAGCAAACAAAAAGGGGATCAGGGCAGATCCTTGATGAAGTCCCACCTCCACCTTAAAGTCCTTTGTCCTTCCAACAGCACACCTCACCTCTGTTGTGCTGTTCTCATACATATCCTGCATCAATCTAACATAACTCTCCGCAAACTGTCATAGACCTTTTCTAAATCTAGAAAAACTCAATGGAGCTCTTTCTGACGTCCTCTGTATTTCTCCATCAACATCCTCAAGGCAAATATTGCATCTGTGGTACGCTTTCTCGGCATAAAACCATACTGTACCTCTTTCCTCAACCGAGCCTCAACTACCCTTTCCCAAATCCTCATTGCATGGCACATCAACTTTATCCCTCTGTACTTGTTACAATTCTGCACACCACCCTTCTTGTAAACTGGCACGGGAACACTTTTACTCCATCATCATCATCAGGCATCATGTCTGTCTCTTAAATTCTATTGAACATTCTAGTCAGAAAATGTATCGCTTATTCCACTTCCATTCCTCCACTGCTATGTCATTAGGAACAACCGTGTTTCCACTCCTCATACTCTTCAGGGCTTTTATAACGCCCTCCTTTCTAATCTGATCTACCTTATTTTTGTTATAATCTGGTTTCTCATTCCTGCGCTCCCCATCAGTTTCCTCAACAACAAATTCTCAAAGTACACCTTTTATCTTCCTACCACACCTTACTCACTGGTATAGCATTAACATCCCTGTCCTTAATCAACCTTACCTGCAGCACATCCTTTGCAGGTTGATTCGTCTGCCTTCATAAACTTCCTCTAAATTCATAAAACTCTGAAGCATATTAATCCAACAAATGTTTATTTAATTTATCAATTCCGTGTGAAACAACATAATTATGAGATAGTTTGTGCTTGGCCCATGCAGTGTTGGCCACGCCCATGTTTGTTTTTACTTGTTGTGAGGCTGAGGTAGCTGGAGTCCTGTACCTGCACTGAATCGTCACCGATTGTTCTTCACGGATGGTGGGAGTCACTTCATCAACAGCACTGACTATAAGAACTCCAGGACATCGACAATTCAGTGCCAGATTGTTACCCTGCTCGAGTGGTAAACAGTTGGTCTGTTGTGTTGTTTATTTAAACTCTTAACTAATTAGCATTTTTCTACTAGTGTAGACAATCGCCCCAACTCAACCTGATCACCAGTTGTACTGTCTGGATTTCATTGTTCTCCGCTGTTTCATTGTTCATATGAAAGCTTTCAACACTGTCCTTTTCCATATAAATCTCTTTTGTTCCAAGAAGGAAAAGCTTGTCTTTTGTGTCATTTGGGTCTGCTAATCTGTTTTTCTGAAAGTCTGAAAATAATGGACAAAATCACGTTGTTGTAAGCTTTGGATTTGCTTTCTCCAGTTGTTTTCATTTATTCTACTCTTTGGACCATTTTTGTTTTTGGGTGCCTTTTGTTATTAAAGAAATCGACCATCCAATTGAAGCTTTGTTCACTTCCTTGCCTGGAACTTCTTCCCTCCCAATTTCGATGCTGTGACCATATATACAGAAGAAACCTTTTTTTTTTCCAACTTCGTAGTGTGACCTGGTTTCTTAAACTGGCGCCGTGATCCAATCGAATCTTTCAACTAATGCCGTGACCTGTATCTTTCATACCAAAACACATTGCTTGGAGACAACACACTAAAGTTTATCACACAATTCACTCTCTCTTTTAAGTTGCAACCTCAACTTTAAAATGAAATTGAAACCCTGACCCCTCAACCTGCCCCAATAGTTTTTACATCCCGCTTCAAAACTGTTTCTGATGCTCTTGGAATAATTTTGAATAGGGATGTCCGATATATCGGTCCACCGACAAATATCGGGCCAATATTAGCCAATTAATTTTTAATATTGGATTATATCGGTATATATATATCATGAGGTACTGAGTCAGCACTACTGACACTCAGCACGTGATTAATGATTGAATTGAATTGAATGCCTTTATTGTCATTGCACATAAATACATACAACGAAATTTGAGGTGCAACTCTAATAAGGTGCAGAAATAAATAAATAAATAAATTAGTAATACATACAAACAGTCATTCATTCACTTTATAAATACAATACTAAAAAACTGAGATATGTAAAACAATGCCAGAATGGTAAAAGTGCTAAAAGTGGTAACCGGATCATAAAAGCAGAATTAAATTGAATTAAACACTGTGATCTGACCCGGTGAATAAAGTGACTGGTTACATTCAAAGGGCTATCCAGATACGCTTACTCGATTTACTATGGTAACAGCTTCTGGGAAAAGCTTCCTAAATCTGGCTGTCCTGGTTTTCAGGCACCTGTAGCGCTTCCCAGAGGGCAGAAGTTCAAATAGAGGGTTAGCAGGGTAGTAGCACCCTGCAACAAATATGTGATTTTAAAAGACAACAACAAAGATCAGTACAACAATTGATGTCCGTGGTCTGGAGTTTTTTGGTGGATAGAAAACTGTACTTCTTAATGACTTTAAGGAGCTGGTCATGTGAGGGTGGGGGTAAGATTCTAACACTATCACAAGGCATTTTTATGCAGCAAAGTAAAGAAAAACAACACAGAATGGACTCAGTGAAATGACATCAACACAGCAACAGCTGCGGCGGCAAAAGTGGAAGCAGCAGCTGTCTCTCTCCCAAAGAGTCAGATTTAAATACAGTAAAGAACAGACAAGAGAGTAAAAGAGTTAAATACGGTAAAGAACAGAGAAGAGCAAAAGAAATCAGACAAACGTCTAATTCATTATATTACTGTGTGCTGTTGTTACCTGCTTTCATCCTTGTTTTTGACCGTAACAGTCCGTAACAAAACAGGACCTGAATGAGGACCTTCACTTTTATAAGTAAACATTCGCTATCCGCCTTTGCCTTGATTTTGCTGTCGACTTTGTTTTTAACTTCCGAGAAAACATTTGAAACATTTGCTGTTGTCCATATTTTACCTCCACAAGGTTGAACATTAACCACGTTGAAGTTGCCAACTCTGATGATTGCTTAACTTTAAACATTGTGTAAGGATTGTTTTTAAGCATTGTGCCATGTTGCAAATAAGTGATTTCCCCACCCCTTAGATTTGCAACGTGATTGGTGAAACTAGGGACCTCCTGTCTTCAATAAAAGGAGAAACAGAGAAGTGTACGAAGAGAACGTTCTAGAGATCAGGCAGTTGGTGCACATCTCACGTTTTTCTCATGAAAAATTTGAACCGCTGTCTTTGCCTCATTTTTTAATGAACTTGCTCATGTTTTAGGTTGTTTGAACCTGACATCTTGTATCACACTAATCGGTATTGGTAAATGTTATATCGGACATCTCTAGTGTCTTGTCATCCTGCATCACTGTGTGGCACAGCAGCAGAGAAGTCTCTGCAGAAGGTAGTGAAGGCTGCACAGAGAACCGCAGCCTCCTCTCCACCACGGAAATCTACAACAGCAGATACAGGAAACGGGCCTCCTTTATCGTGAAAGACTCCACTCACCCAGCAAACTCACTTTTCGTCAGCCTCCTCTCAGGCAGGAGGCTGCGTGGCATCAAAAGCAGGACCACCAGACTGAGGTACAGTTTCTTCCCTAAAGGTGTACGTCGCCCGCATTGGCGTTACCGGGGCCCCACTCTGGAGCCAGGCCCGGGGTTGGGGCTCATAGGCGAGCGCCTGGTGGCCGGGTCTGGGTCCACGGGACCCGGCCGGGCCCAGCCCGAAGAAAAGACGTGGACCCACCTCCACCTTCGTGTGGACTCACCACCCGCAGGAAGGTCCATGAGGGGCCGGTGCCGTGTGATTTGGGCGGCAGTCGTGGGCGGGGACCCCGGTGGCCCAATCCCCGGACAACCACTCTGGCTATGGGGACATGGAATGTCACCTCGCTGGGGGGAAAGGAGCCTGAGCTGGTGCGGGAGGCTGAGCGATACCGACTAGATATAGTCGGGCTCGCCTCAACACACGGTTTGGGTTCTGGGACCCAACTCCTTGAGAGAGGCTGGACTCTCTTCTACTCTGGAGTTGCCAACGGTGAGAGGCGACGAGCTGGAGTAGGCTTGCTTATAGCCCCCCAGCCCCCCAGCTCGCTAGCCGTGTGTTGGAGTTTTCCCCACTGAGCGAGAGGGTCGCTTCCCTGCGCCTCCGGGTCAGGGAAAGGACTCTCACTGTAGTTGCGGCCTAGGCGCCGAACAGCAGTGTAGAGTACCCGACCTTCTTGCAGGCACTGGGAGGAGTACTGGAAAGTGCTCCTCCCGGGGATTCCATCGTCCTGTTGGGGGACTTCAATGCTCACGTGGGCAATGACAGTGACACCTGGAGGGGTGGGAAGAACGGCCCCCCTGATCTGAACCCGAGTGGTGCTTTGTTGTTGGACTTCTGTGCAAGCCACGGTTTGTCCATAACGAACACCATGTTCAAACATAAGGGTGTACATCAGTGCACTTGCCATCAGTACACCCTAGGACGGAGGTCAATGATCGACTTTGTAGTATTGTCATCTGACCTCCGGCCATATGTTTTGGACACTCGGGTGAAGAGAGGGGCTGAGCTGTCAACTGATCACCACCTGGTAGTGAGTTGGCTTGGCTTACGGGGAGCAAAACTGGACAGACCTGGCAGACCCAAACGTATCATGAGGGTTTGTTGGGAACGTCTGGCGGAACCCCCTGTGAGGGATGCCTTTAACTCATACCTCCGGGAGAACTTTGAACAGGTTCCGAGGGAGTGGGAAGACATTGAGTCTGAATGGACCAGATTTTCCTCCTCCATTGTAGAAGCAGCTGTTCGAAGCTGTGGGTGTAAAGCCTCGGGTCCCTGTCGGGGCAGCAATCCCCGAACTCGGTGGTGGACACCAGAGGTTGGGGATGCCGTGAAGCTGAAGAAGGAGTCCTACCAAGCCTGGCTGGCTCGGGGGACTCCTGAGGCTACCGATACGTACAGGGTGGCTAAGCGGGCCGCGGCGCGGGCAGTGGCTGAAGCAAAAACTCGGGCTTGGGAAAAGTTCGGAGAGGCCATGGAGGATGATTATAGGTTGGCCTCGAAGAAATTCTGGCAAACCGTCCGGCGCCTCAGGGGGGGCAAGCAGTTCCCCGTCCACACTGTTTACAGTGGGGATGGGGAGTTGTTGACCTCTGTGGCTCTTATACACATCTGATCTCCTAAATCCCACTGACACGTCTTCCTCGGAGGAAGGAGAGACAGGGTGCTCAGTGGATGACTCACCAATCTCCTGTGCTGAAGTCACGGAGGCAGTCAAAAAGCTGCTAGGTGGCAAGGCGTCGGGGGTGGATGAGATCCGCCCTGAGTACCTGAAGTCTCTGGATGTTGTGGGACTGTCTTGGCTGACACGTCTCTGCAACATCGCGTGGCATTCGGGGTCGGTACCTTTGGAGTGGCAAACTGGGGTGGTGGTCCCTATTTTTAAAAAAGGGGACCAGAGGGTGTGCTCCCACTATCGGGGGGTCACACTCCTCAGCCTCCCAGGGAAAGTTTACTCCAGGGTATTGGAACGGAGAATTCGGCCAATAATCGAACCTCGGATTCAAGAGGAACAATGCTGTTTTCGTTCTGATCGTGGAAGACTGGACCAGCTCTACACCCTCCAGAGAGTTCTTGAGGGATCATGGGAGTTTGCCCAACCAGTCCACATGTGTTTTGTGGACCTGGAGAAGGCTTTCGACCAGGTCCCTCGGGGACTCTTGTGGGGGATACTCAGGAAGTACGGGGTTGGAGGCTTTTTGCTAAGAGCTGTCCAGTCCCTGTATGAACGGAGCAGGAGCTTGGTTCGCATTGCCGGTAATAAGTCGGATCTGTTTCCAGTGCATATTGGACTACGGCAGGGCTGTCCTTTGTCACCGGTTCTGTTCATCACTTATATGGACAGAATTTCTAGGCGCAGCCAGGTGCCTGGCGGGGTCCAGTTCGGGAGACACCAGATTTCATCTCTGCTGTTTGCAGATGATGTTGTTCTGTTGGCCTCTTCGAACAAGGACCTACAGCATGCACCAGGACCTACAGCATGCACTGGGGCGGTTCGCAGCCGAGTGTGAAGCGGCTGGTATGAAAATTAGCACCTCTAAATCCGAGGCCATGGTTCTTGACCGGAAAAAGGTGGTAAGCACCCTACAGGTCGGGGTTTAAGTATCTTGGAGTCGTGTTCACGAGTGAGGGAAGGATGGAGCGGGAGATTGACAGGCGGATTGGCGCAGCGACCGCAGTAATGCGCTCGCTGCATCGATCCGTCGTGGTGAAGAAAGAAAGGCGAAGCTCTCAATTTACCGGTCAATCTACGTTCCTACTCTCACCTATGGTCATGAACTTTGGGTCATGACCGAAAGAACGCGATCCCGGATACAAGCGGCGGAAATGAGCTTTCTTCGCAGGGTGGTAGGGCGCTCCCTTAGAGATAAGGTGATGAGCTCTGTCACACGGGAGTAGTTCAGAGTAGAGCCATTGCTTCTCCACATCGAAAGGAGTCAGCTGAGGTGGCTTGGGCATCTACATCGGATGCCCCCTGGACACCTCCCACGGGAGGTGTTTGGGTCATGTCCTACTGGGAGGAGACCCAGAGGAAGATGAGGAAGAGGAAGAAGAAGTTCTTTATTGGATTAAGGACCAGGGATTGGGCTGGCCCCTCAGTAACCTTTGTTGGCCTCTAGCCAAGAGGCTGCTCACTTATTGGTGTGTTTGGTGACTGCCCCATGTCATGATGCTTACACCACTTTCCCTTTTGGTCTGAATTTTCATTTCAAAGCATTGGAGATCATTTTAACTAAGCACCCTGTTATTTTCTGCACTTCTTTATATGCCTTCTCTCCAATCAACATTGATATTGAAACACGCTGTTCTTCTGAACAATGTCTGGCAAGACCAATCTTACTCAGATTTTAAGAGACAATTGCATGTACATGTTCTGGTTTGTCCATAAATAAAGGCAACCTTAGGGACATCTGTATTCTACATACACACGTGGACAAAATTGTTGGTACCCCTCAGTTAAAGAAGGGAAAACCCACAATTCTCACTGAAATCTCTTGAAACTTACAAAAGTAACAATAAATAAAAATGTATTGAAAATTAAACAATCAAAATCAGCCATCACTTTTGAATTTGTGATTAACATAATTATTTAAAAAAAAACAAACTAATGAAACAGGCCTGGACAAAAATGATGGTACCTCTATAAAAGATTGAAAACTATTTGACCAGAGTGACATGATTACAACTCAGTTTTACTGTAAGCATTGCACAAATTTCTTGTAGAATCGTGTTCTTCTTTATTGTCCAAGCAAACAAATAAAGTACTTTTTTCATTTAAAAATTAACATATGCATTTTTCTTTCTACACCTGCATCTGTGCATATATGCTTACTTCATTACCACCTAATTTTGTAAATAAATGGCATTCAATGATTTCTCATGCAATAAATACAAGAAGGACACAAATCTGCACATGCACAAACTGCCAATAAAAATAAAAAATAAAAAAAAAATCTAGAAACATATTTTGCTTGGCCAGATACTGAAATATCACTCTGGTAATGTTACTAAACTGTTTCCTATAACACGGATTGACATGCTGAAAAACTTCAAGGGTGATTGAATATAAAAGATCGAATTCTATAAAAGAAAAAAAAAACTAACCACCATGAACAAAAATTTCTTTCATTTACTTCTTCATCTTTTCACCAACATGTCTCATTTAAGTTTGCTGAGGAATTCCACCAATCCCTGGTGAAATTCTCGGGGCTTGTCCTTGTAGCAGGCATGTCCAGCTCCTTCCACCTTCAGTACAGAGTGATTGGGAAGTTGTATTAGGTTCTTGTGGGACTGGGCACCAAGGTTTGTATCTAAGGATCCATACACAACCAGAGTGGGAGTCTGGAAAAAATGGTAAGGAGAAAGTGGAGGACACTTTCAGACGATCTAAAACTGTAGTATTAAATAAAATAAAAAATGAAATAATTAATGGAAAACTTATGCAGAAAGTCCTTTGCATTTCTCATTTTTATTATTTTAATACATTTTATTATTCAAATCTTATAAGAGTTTTGTTCACACTATTTTCCTACGTTTCATTAGTTTTCAGAAACATTAAAAAAATAAATTATATCATATAACAGTATGGCACAAAATAAAGTACAACATAATAATACCTTATGTTAGTATTATTATTTAATTATAATAATAATAATAATGATAATAACTAGTGTGATACCAGTGTAGAGACTCCGGACACAAGGTCCCCGGCAAGTGTTGCAAGAGTTGCATATAAATACATATATATACATATATATATATATTTAAACATTTACACATACATATATATATATATATATATATATATACATATATATATATATACATACATATACATATACATACATATATACACATATATATACATATATACATATACATATATACACATATATATACATATATATACACATATATACATATATACATACATATACATATACACATATATACACATATATATACACATATATATATACATATATATATACATATACATATATATATATATATATATATATTGCATATACAAAACCAGCTCAAACCCCCTGCTGAAGAGAGAGAGAGAGAACACTGTAGGTGTAACCTCCTGACTAAGACAAATCTCGGCAAAGAAAACGTTATATGCAAAAATTGCAAAATAAAGACTTTTTGGAACTGCAACGCATGTGAGAGCACATAAGACACACCATCACCTTGAGATTGATGCATAAAGTTAACCTTCCTGTGCTGCCTCTGACAAGTTAAAAATGTTGTTAAGGAAGTTAACAGGTAAGTAGGTTTAGTTAAAAGAGTTAAAACGTCTATGTTTCTTTTTTGTTCTATAAAATTGCGTCAGAGTGAGCGTTCTGTTATTTACAGAAATTGCGTTAGTGTGAGCGCTCCGTTGTTGTAATACGGAAATAGCGTCAGAGTGAGTGCTCTGTTCATTAATAGACCAACTATGGTGCACCGTCGTTTGTGTGGAGTTTTTTCCGCTGTATGTGCAGTCGAACAGAGTCAGCATTGAAGTGGTCGCGGACGGCTAATTCGTTGTTTAAGTGTTTTAAACTCTTTGCCTTGGGCAATTATTATCTGTAAGTATTCCGTATATGTTTTAAATGCTTGTGTATTCCTTTGTTTATACAATGTGTAACTTCTATTTGTGATAATTTTCAGTTTTATGGTGTTGTTGGTGGAAGTGGCGGTTTCATTAAAATACAAGAAAGTCAAGCCTTGTGTTTATTGGAATACTTCAACCAATCCGTTATCTGACTGCCTAACTGTGTACAAGCTCACGCACCGTGAGGGCAGTACACTTCCTTAAGTTGTTTTCAGCGCACTAGGCTCCCACCCTCGGTGAGTGGGCTAAGCATAATCACTCAGTTCATAGTCTAATTTCTTTCAAAAGAAGGACCTACAGCCCTACTGAAAACAAAGGCTTTCAACATCTGCTAAAAGCTACTGAGCAGCAGAACACTGTATCATCTCCTACTGCCTTTTTGCAGTACATAAATTTTACTCAGGCGTAAAGAAACAAGAGCAAAAGCTAAACAAATAACCCTGACCGGTGATACCTGACGATCTCAAGCAGATTAATTATATGTTACATCTACTACTATTTAGCTAATAATTAAAATTTTATAACCATAATCATCTGAATCTGTGAATGATATTAAAGATCTTGAAAAAAGAAAAATCAAAATATTAAATGTCAACTCCAAGGATCACTTGTTTGTTTCTGCACTGCAACAGGAAAAGACACACAAGGACCATGCTAATAAACCTGATAAGTTGTCCCTGATGAAGGACAAATTGATCACTGGCCTCGTGTAGTAATAAACCTATTTGGCAAGACATTCACTGGTTCCAGTGTAGTTTGAAAAGACAAGGGTCCACTTGCAAATACATCAAGTTGTCCTGGAGTGCAAATGGATGGATGGTGTTACAGGCACTAGAAAAATCCAGGAAAAATATCCATACAGTACCACTCTCCTTGTCTAGATTTGTGTGGGCTCTGTGTTAAAGGTAGAGGATGACATACTGCACATCATTCTCCACTTTGTAGGCAAACTGTAGACTGTCTTGGGCCTCCAGTGTGAGAAGGTTGAGAACAAACCACTTGAGATTCTTCATCAGGTGCGCTGTGAGAACCACCAATCGGAAGCGATTCAGCTAACTACGCCCATTCTTTTTAGAAAAATAAAAATGAAGGACATTTTCCAGATTGTTGGCACTCTCTGTAGCTGAAGACTGAGGTTGTAGACCAGTTGAATCGGATCCTCGAGGTTCAGCGGCAGAGGTCTTCAGAAGCTTTGGACCAGGGGTGTCAAACATATGGCCCACAGTTCGGATCCGGCCCGCAAGGAGGTTGGATCAGGCCCGAAGGGTCATTTGAAAGTATAATAATGTATAAAAGACAAATGCAATTCAAGAAATATCTGCTAGAAGGCGCACTGTTTTGGTCACAGTAGAAAACCGCATCACTGAGACAGACCAATCAGCAGGCGTTATCAACACTCCACCTGACGATTATTACGATGTTGTTTCTACCCTGTTCTCTTCCTCTCCGCTACACTCTCAGTAGCCAAAATGTCGTTGTCAAAAAAGAGAAAAATAGATAGAGTAGATAATGAGTGTAGAAAAGAAATATGGACCAGATCCTATTTTTTACGGAAATGCATGGGAAACCGTTGTGCTTGGTGTGTTTGCAAATTTTGGTAATTAAGAAATATGATATTCACCGCCACTACAAGACTCATCACAGCGGAAAAAAATGACAGCTTGCAAGGACAACTGATAAAAGATAAGATAAACTAATTGCTGGTGAGTCTCTTAAGTTGAAGTTGACTTTGTGGGTGACGCAACTGGCAAGTGGTGACCCTACTCATTTCCCCTGTATGAGAGATGTGCGCGTGACCAGACATGATGTGAACATGAAACAGCACAATGACAAGATTGTAGGATTACTGTGGGAGTTTGAGAAACATTATCAGGTATTTGGTGAACTTGAGACAAAATTTTCAGTTTTTTCGCTCACCTTTTAGGGTTAAAGCTTCTGATCTGCCAGTCAACATCCAGCTAGAAAAAAATTATTTGCCATGTGACGCAGATTTGAAGGACAAATTTGCCTCCAGGTCTGTACCAGGGACGTAGCCAGAACCCATAAATTGGCTGGGCCCAAACAAATTAGGGTGGGCCAACCCCAAAGTGTTATAGCCAAGTTTGATCAGCCCTTTCATTGGATGGGGTGGACCTGACTGACAAGTGGGCGGGCCCAGGCCCACCCCATTTATCAGTATCTACTGCCAGAGAACCGCAAATTAACAGTCCTGGCTGCTAAAATTTTGTGCATGTTTGGGACAAGCTACCTTTGTGAATACATTTTCTTATTTATGAATATCATCCATTTATGTCTGTGAAGATTCTCATTCATCCAGGTCATGATATCCAAAAATGGTTTAGTCGTAAGCAACTGGACTTCTTCTTCTTTTTCTTCACACCAGTGGAGAAGGGAGTCCAGTGGTGAAGGGAGTGGTCTAGAGTATAACTACTAGCGTTCCCTCCAACAACAACCAGAAACTGATGAAGTTCCTCAGTTGACGAATGAAACGTCTTCCAACTCCAAGAAGAAGTGCAGTTGCTTACAACTAAACCCTTTTTGGAGATCATCCATTTATCCATTTTATCCGCTTATCCAGAGCCGGGTCGAGGGGACAACATTCCCAGGAGGGATACCCAGACTTCCCTCTCCACTTCCTCCAGCTCATTTGGGAGAATCCTGAGGCATTCCCAGGACAGCTGGGCAACATAGTCGCTCCAGTGTGTCCTAGGTCAGGGATTCTTAACATTTTTGGCACCGAGGCCCAATTTTTTCAGTGTCGAGTGACCTGGGGCCCTTAATAATCGCAATTTAATTTTTTTACGGCCCTCTAGGGGGCGCCTGCAGCCAAATTTTGGGCCAGGGCCCAATGGTTCAGAATCCTTCCTCTGGGTCTCCTCCCAGTGGGACATTACCCAAACACCTCCTGTGGGAGGCGTCCAGGGGGAATCCGATGTAAATGCCCAAGCCACCTCAACTGACTCCTCTCAGTGAAAAGGAGTAATGGCTCTACTCTGAGCTCCTCCCGGGTGACAGAGCTCCTCACCTTATCTCTAAGGGAGCACCCTGCGGAGAAAGCTAATTTCCACCGCTTGTATCTGGGATCGCGTTTTTTTCAGTCATGACCCTACAAGTTCATGACCATAGGTGAGAGTAGGAACGTAGATTGACCGGTAAATTGAGAGCCTCACCTTTTGGCTTAGCTCTTTCTTAATCACGACGGATCGATACAGCAAACGCATTACTGCGGTCACTGCCCCGATCCACCTGTCAATCTCCCGTTCCTTCCTTCCCTCACTCGTGAACGCGAAACCTTGGCCTTGGACTTAGAGGTGCTCATTTTCATGCCAGCCGCTTCACACTCAGCTGAGAACCATCCCAGTACATGCTGTAGGTCCTGGTTCAATGAGGCCAACAGCACAACATCATCTGCAAACAGCAGAGATGAAATCCGGTAACCCCAAATTGGACCCTGCCTGGCACCAGACTGTGCCTAGAAATTCTCCTGACTAGCTGTTTTTGGTATCTAAAATGAAGATAACACAGTCTTACACAGTATATGTCTTGATACCTTATACCTTATAGTTTACCCTTTGTATAAACAACTATAGTGTGTTTTTGTTTTGTTTTTTTGCAACATGGTTACCTAATAAATCTCCCCGAATTAGTTCTGTTCAGCCCACGTCAAAACTGTTTCTGGTAACATTGGTATTAAGTTGAACAAAGAAGCTTTAACAATTTAACTATGTTCTGTAGATTTAATGAAGATGACATTGGTCAGTGTAAAGGACAGATGACCTTATTGTAAAGGACAGATGACCTTATTGTTGAGATCAGATTGATTTGAGTGTTTATCTGAATCTCATCTTTGTTCTTTTCATGACCAGATTTCACTGTAGCGACACAATCCCATTTCTAAACATGCTGTTGGAGACAAATGTTGAACTCAAGTTAATAATTATAAATACAAACTTATAGTCGACATCATTATGAGTATGACTCCTCATCCTCTATTACTTTGCAGTTTTCTATGTCTGTTCATAATGCTGAGTCATGCCCTTCAGACACATTAAAGACGCTCAGATATTTGCTCCAGGTAATATTACTGAACCCCCTGCCCGCGCTTCCCTCCTTTCCTATGATGGTGGGAAGGGGGAAGAGCACTCGGTTCGGCAGTCTCCGTATGCACACTCCATGACTACGTATATAAAGAAATCACTTTGCGTACCCCCCACAAGAGCCACCGAGGGACCCAGTCGAATGCCTTCTCCAGTATCAATAAAACAAAATGTGTTAAGGCTCACACACAAGCACTTAAGTAACATTTTGAAAGTGACAGCTAGTCAGGACATGACACGTGGTGTTGATGTGGTCATAAAAAAAAGTGCAATTTAATGTTAGTCAGCAGCTTCATTACAAAAAAACATGGGGGAATTCTACTGTTCATGCAACTCCATAAATTTTCAGGGTATAGTTTGCAAGGTGTAGGCAGGGATTCAATTTAGACTTTATATGAACATGTGTGAATGGTTCAAAATTCATTTCTTTATAAGTCTCATTTAACCTTAAAGTGCATATACTATTCTTATTCTATTATTTTATATATTCTCTATTGTTCTACATACTATGTTTTTCAATACCAATTACTTGTGCCTTCAGTGGGATCAGTTGCAATAAATACATGTGAATTATAAAAGTAAATTGCACGTAAAAGGAAATACTGTATGTGTTTCATGAAATGAATTTTGTAAAAGGATTGTTCATGAAATTTTACTTTTTTCCTAATGTTCTTGTGCTTCTTTGCACCGAAACAAGACATGATATTTTGGTTATTTATAACTTAGTATGCTTAAATTTTACTGGTCTTTTTTTTTTTTTTGCGCAACATGGTTACCTGATCAATCTCCCCCAATCAGTTATGTTCTACCCACGTCAAACCTGTTTCTGGTACCATTGGTATAAAGATGAACAAAGAAGCTTTAACTATTTAACCATGTTCTGTAGATCTAATGAAGATGACAGAGAATCGGTCAGTGTAAAGGACAGATGTCCTTATTGATGACATCAGATTGATGTGTTTATCTGAATCTCATCTTTGTTCTTTTCATGACCAGATTTCACTGCAGCGACACAATCCCATTTCTAAACCTCCTGTTGGACATGAATGTTGAACTCAAGTTAATAAATATAAATACAAACTTATAGTCAACGTGATTGAGTATGACGATCAACTAAGTCCTTTATTGGAGATTTCTAAGTTTGTTCATAATGCTGAGTCATGCCGCTAAGAGACATTACAGGCGCTCAGACATTTGCGCCTGGTAATATTACTGAACCCCTGAGAGCTCGGTTCGGCAGTCTCTGTATGCACACTCCATGACTGCGTCTATCATGAAATTACTTTGCCCTCCCCACAGACGTTTTCACATCCTTGCTTCAAAACTGCCAGTAAATAGAACTTCTTTTGAACCACTGCGCCCAACAATACACTTTAATCAAATACATACATTTAATGAATGCAATTAGATTTTCTAAATCACACGGAGCAGCAGCATAAGAATGAAAAAGCCGACTCTCGGCAACTCGCGGCTCCAGAGCCGCGAGTTGCCGAACCCTGATCTAGGCCGTATATGGCCCGCGATGTGAAAAGACTTCGACACTCTTGCTCTGGACACACCTTGTCTGGGCCTGAAGCTTACCGTATTTTCCAGACTATAAGCCGCAACTTTTGTCACACACTTTCAACCCTGCGGCTTATGCAGAGATGTGGCTAATGTACTATTTTCTAACGGCCGCCAGGGGCGCTCAAGCAAAAAAAGGTAAGAGTGAGACAGGTGGTGTCGAGGAAGACGCAAGTCACAACAGCCAATAAAAATTGCAAAAAGAAAAGCATATGACGCAGCTTTCAAGTTAAAAGCAAACGAGCTGGCCGGTAAAGAAGGAAACAGAGCTGCTGCAAGTAAACTTCGCATTAATGAATCGATAGTGAGACGCTGGAAACGGCAGCGGGAAGAACTTAGAACAATGTAAAAAGTCAAAATAAGCTGTCGGGGTAATAAAAGCAGAAGAGAGAGAGACTGAGAGAGTGTGTGGCGAAGTATTCCTGACACTATTCCACTCCGACACCAAGGAGGAAGACTTCCATGGTGTAGTGTACGGGAGGAAAATGAAGACGACTCTCAGTGACTTTTATTTAGTGTTCTGCTACCGTGCGTTTTTTACTTGTGTTGCTGCGTCTTGGTGAGTTTTATCTGTGTGTGTTTTTATAACCAGCCCTGTTACCACTGTGTTGCTGCTGTTTTTTGCTGTGTTAAGGTACTTGTGTTGCTGAGTCTCAGTGACTTATCAGTGTGTGTTTTTTTAACCAGCCCTTTTAGCACTATGTTACGTGTGTTGCTTTGTCTCGGTGCCTTTTCCCATGTGTGCTTGTTATTAAAACTTTGAAAACTCTTTCTGTGTACCGTCTTTCTTTGTAAATATCTCATGTTTCAATGTGGGCTTGCGGCTTATAGTTTGGTGCGGCTTATAGTCAGGTGCGGTTTATTACAGTACACAGTTCTCTCTTTACTTCGGTTGGCTATAAGTTGAGGTGAAGGGAGGTGAAGAGGTGTACAAAACAGACTTGGCACACCAAACTCCAACATTGCTTTTGTGCGTTGTCCCTCTAACATATTTTCAAGAGACTTTCAAATTATCTCTTTTGAAGCTAATTAGAAATGTTTTCTGAATGAAAGGTTTTCAACTTGTTTATGAAAAACATTGTACATCCCAGGGAGGCAAATGAAATATATTCATAAAATGGCTGAAGCTATTCATGCCTTTTGGCTGTTTATGTTCTAGGGTGGTCTTTGTTGTGTTTTATTTATTTTTTTCTCAAAACAGCAGTTTTGTTTTTTGAATCTTACGCAATACTTTGCTAAATGAACACCTCCTGTAGCTAAGGGTGGCTCCTCCTGATATATGCCATGTGTGTGTATATACTGTGTGT
>JAFBJS010054596.1:0-31685 GCA_016785265.1 Paraplagusia blochii | reverse complement strand
ACATATATATACATATATACTTACATATATACATATATATATATATATATACACATACATACATACATACATATATACATATATATATATATAGTCAGAATAGATAGTCTATTTACTAGCTGCTCTACACGACATGAGGAATTCTTTTACTCACCAACCAGATCTTCAGCTAGTAATAATTTAATAGTATAATTTAAAATACTATTCATTACTTTGATCTTTTTCAGGAGATTATTAACCAACAACACTGACCTGAATATTTTGGTACTGCTGTGGAGTGTATCCTTTAGTACCAACTGGCGCCACGGAAATGAAGCCATGCAGCTGGTTGTGGTTCCTTATAAAGAAAGGCAGTGAGTAAAGTCCACTCATGGAAGGGCTCAAAAGTACAGGTGCCCTGATCCCCAGAGATTCCATGAACCGTGAGAGGAAGTCTATACGATTCTGATCAGTCTTTAAAGCATACGAGTCCGGTGATTTCCCATAACCTTGACGAAAGAACAAAAATACAATAGTGTTGAGAGAAATGATCATTAGTTACGAATAATATGTTTAGAAGTGCTTCATTTCCCAAAGGTAATTCTCAAAAGATTAGTAAAGGTCAGATCATGATCACGTAACACAACATGTATTAAATTTAATTATTTTAGAATCTTACATCATCATTATACTTCCTTTCTACCTGGTAGATCCATGGCTAGAGCCTGATACCCATTGGCTGCAAGCAGGGCCATCGTACCAAGGTCTTCCCACGTTTTGGAAGTAAAAGCTTGACCATGCAGCAGGATCACCTGCAGCCTACGCAAAGTTATATTTTGTTAATTTTTTTTTCTGAAGTTACAAATCTTAAATAAAGCATTTTGGCATGAATTAACAGTATTAACCTTGGTAATATTTGTCTCCCTGCCATGTCAATAGGCAAAGCCTCCCTAAAGAACAGTGGAGGATTCCCCGGCAATTGTCCAGTGCGAACAGTGATATTTTTGTTTGTAAGTGGAGCAGAGGAGCTGGCCATTAGGTCTTTTTTCTTAGCTTCATGAGATGGTTCCATATTGCTCTGACGGATGGATGGCAGCAGCAGGTAGAGCAGCAATGTGGCCAAGAAAACAAGGACCAAGACCACATGGCGATTATAAAAGAAATTCATTTTAACTAAATGGACATCCTAGAAAAAAGAGAATGACAGTGTGATAATAAAAATTTTACAGTCAAATATTGTGTTTTTGACAGTTCATTTGAAAACATCTTATTAAGTAAATTTACAAAAACTGAAAAAAACACCTTTTAAAACAGATAAATGTCAACATAAACAGTGACGACTACAGTGTTCTAATTTCTAAAATCCAAAGTTAGATTGTTTGTTAGATTTGAGCCTTGTTGGACTTAAAAATTACTGTAATAAAACTGTAAATTCCACAATAATACACTTCCTTCTCTTTCCAACCAAGAACCAAGCCTTGAGCAGATGGTCCCTTTACAACAAGCTTTCTAAAAGTCAGAGCCATACATCAAAACGTGTAAAGAGGTCAAACAAGTTTCCTTTGTCCGTGACATTAATCACCATTGTTAAGAGATACACCCACACCAAAGGTTAACAACAACCAATACTATTTTCAGAGTCAATTGAACAGACACAGGAGCCGAAGTCACAGTAATCCATTAAACAAGCCCATTCTGATGTCAGAAAGATGCAGTCCAGCGTTGAACAAGTTTACGGAAAGCCAGATAAAGACCAAACATTAGATTTAGTTGAATCACGCGAGAGAGGTGGTATTTGCTCAGTTACAACGTATTATACGTTTGCATCTTTGAACTGAAGAACAATGTAGGTGACATCTTGTTCTTCTCCTTTCGGCTTATCCCATTTTTCAGGGGTTGCCACAGCGAGTCAACAATTTCCATCTCACCCTGTCCTCCGCATCCTCAACTCCAACTCCAACCACTTCCATGTCCTCCCTCACCGCAACCATAAATCTAATAATGTAGGTGACATGGCGCGTTATAATGAAGCGGAGCCATACCAACACATGAGATGAGCAAACGGGGTACTGGCAGAAGAACGATGCTATTCGGTGTCTTTATGTTTTCGCCTTTCGCTGCCTGAATACTGTGATGTTGTCCGGCGCGTCGGTCATATGGAGGTGTTAAATTTCAAAACACAACAGGCAGCATATAAAAACGACACAAATAGTAATGCCACTATTATTTAATTTAGTCAGGTGCATATTATAAAATATAGCTTGTTTGAAAGTAAACTGAGAAAATTTAGGGATTTTTTCATCATTAACAAATTACACAAAATTTTCTGTTTCCAATCGGAACAAGTTTTTAGATGCGCTGAGGCGTTAGTGCGTAATTTCCGCCTGAAGCCGGAATAACTTGCAAAATTCTGTGCATATTTAGCGAATTTGTTATCTTGTCGACAAAAAACATTTAAATTACCGTCATGTCATTGTTTGCTGTTTAGACATGAAGTATGCTTACCCAACATTATAGAAAAAAAATAGAAAGAAACAAGGCTTAATACACACGTACTGTAGATACTTCTCTCATCAATTTCAATTTGAGATAATTAATGTGGGCTGTATGTCGTCTTGGGTCGACAAGACGTCGTAAAGCGTTTGAACACATTTCTAACTGTATTGATGCTTGTGGTCGGGGATTTGTCCAGCTCAAGTGGCACAGATAATAAACTTAATGATGAACCGCATAAGATCAGAGATACTTCTGGCAGAAATGTGTGCTTCTTTTTAAGCAGTTTAAGCAGTCACCTCCAATATCACCTGTAATACAGGCATTAGAATCCAGGTCCAGATATTTCTGAAATGGAAATGGAGGCACGGTAAAAAATAAAACAAAACAAAACTGTTGTAGTATTCAGGTATTTCATTAAAAGCAACTTAATGTATTAATATTACCAAATTATTAAAACACCACTTTCTAAGACTAAACCACAATGTAAGGATTTTAACTTTTGATTGTATTATTTAAATATTTCTTAGCATACGGTCCCCAAGATATATGGTAAATACTGAGAGATTTCTCTAAACAAGGTTAGTTTAACAGAGAGTAGACAGCAGCAAGCTGTAGATACTCTAAGATCTACGAAGATTGCATATGCCACCACAATACTTAGGTATTCTTAGTTTAAAAGAGTAATGTAAACAAATATGCAGCCTTAGCTTTCAGCATTCATTCTGCAAATGTTGCCATCGGGACTTCTTTCTCCCCCAGGTGGGAACACTTCTATTCCTGTCCAAGGAATCTTGGCTTTACCTTACCTTAAATACTACTTTTGTGCAACCGACAGCAGGTAGAAGGGAAATATTGTAATATTTATTATTGGGAGTTTAATATAAGGACCGTGTATTATGTTACAGTTTTGGAATGAATGTTATTGGAGTGGAACTTCAGGGTTCACCTCCAGGCCAAGCTCAAACACTGGACAGGGCACCTGGCACGTTCCAGTAGGCCCACCAACGGCAGGAATGTTCCTGAGGTGAAGGATGCAGTATGATTTGGGTGGTGAAGACCACTGCACCTACAAATGGGTGACAGATAAACCGACAGTGATGGAAAGATAAATTCGACAAAGTACAGCTTAGGTATGAAGTATAGTTAAATTCACAAACCAATTCTTTCACAATGTTTCACAAAGAGTCAGAAACAACAATTTACCTTAAGTAACTGCCATTTATTTTATTAACTTTTCAATTAAGCAGATGCAACAGTAAAAAAAGATAAAGTGCAGGATTTCAAACATTCAGCCAACAACCAATGTTTTATTCAAAACAGTTTGAAATTCAGGTTCAAACTCCACTCATTACTTGTTTGTAAAAAGAACGAGGATCCATAAAAACCTTTGAGTTGATATTTACAATCTTGCATAAATTGAATGGTAATAAACTATGTATAAACCTAGGCATACTAAGAACACAAGCTGGGATAACAAAACAAATGTAAGTTTCTTGTTATTTCCTAATAGGCCTATTAAAGAGAATGACATTGTTTTTTTTTGCAGGAAATTTGCTATGTGTCAACATTTTCTCTTAGACTGTCACAATGTGCATGTTCTTTCTGTTAACAATGAAATAACTTGGGAAAAAAAACACAGTTCTCAATTTTTGTTCAATTTATTAAACTCTGTACAAATTAAAAATACCACTAAAAAAAATTTAAAATACCACTAACCACACACTGCACTTTAGAATTGATGAATATCATATCATACATCCTCAGCATAGTTTTTTTTAAATTAAATAAAAAGCAGAATAAATAGTTGACTTAATATTGCCACAACAGTGTGCCCAAACTAGGCTGAGGTAAATAAGGAAAACACACACTTAAATTAAAAAAAGAAAAGAATAACTCTTATCTGTGGTCAGGTTGAGGCACTGGAAAAAATCCTATGAAAGAAGTCATTTGAAAAAAAGGCCTGGCAGCTTCTGTTCATTCACAAAACATACTGTTTAGGTACATAAAATATGAAAAATAAATTACTTTTCATCAACTTACAACCTTTTATTCAGAAATGCACTTGTAGGCATCACTGAGGTGGAGTGTAAAGCAGAGGTATGTTTAAAACAAACCCCATAATGCCGGATTGCAGAAACAAAGTCTCTAAGACAGGGGTTGCCCACCCGGTGCCCACGGGCACCATGTCGCCCGCAGTGACCATGTCAGTCGCCCGCAAGCCAGTTCTAAAAATAGACCTAATCACGAACTATCACTGTCTAAAATTTAATTAAATTGTGTTGCCATTCTTTTTGAATTGCATTTACGGTGATGTAAATTACAAATAAAAAGTATAAAAAATGTGTCTCATTACAGGTGCGACTGTGGCGACGGAAAAGCGGCACAACGTGGAGAGGCTTCCCACTAACAGGCAAAGAAACAAATGTTGTTGGTGGCAACAGGTCAGTGCCATGGCAAAGATAGATTGAAAAAAACTGAAAATCTGTTACAGATGTGTTACTAAGTTTAACAGACATGATGATTTATTGTAATGGCTGCAAATGTTGTGATTAGTACAAATGTGATAAGATTTATTCTAAAATGAGTTGATTTTTGTTAAATTTTACATAATTGATCATTCGTACAAACGTGGTGCAGAGTTCATGATTTCATGAGAACTGATAGCGTCTTGAAAAATTGGACGTGGATTCCTGCAAAATGTGGAAGTTATCATTTGAAAATGAAACAATTAGAAAGGCAAGGAGAGAAAAAGGAGAGAAACTATTGTATGTTGAGGTTTATCTATTTCCCACCTTGTTGAATCATTCTGAATCTTTATTGCAAAATGATTAATCATTAACAATCGGAGTCTTCACGTAAAATGTCACAATTGTGTGATCAAAGTGGTAGCCCTTTCATTACTCAGTGCCCTTGAAGTAGCTCTCAGTTTCAAAAAGGTTGGCGACCCCTGCTCTAAGATATGACAGAATATTTGGCAGCATTTCTTAAGTCGATTTATCATCTAAATTATATTGTTTTTTAGGAATGGACTTTTTCCTTTAGTATAACTGCCATCTAAAATGCAAGGCTCATGACACAGCTGGATGCGTCAGAGCTTTAATGAATCAATCACTAGTATGTGGTTTCTAAGCAACTTTACATAATGGTTAAACAGAGTCAATTAATTTCCTAAGTGCATCAGAGTTAGTAGACCCAGTGGAAGAAAAAGGCAGAAGGGCCAGGTCCCAAAGACAGAGGCAGCTCTATTTGGGCTGTTTTCTTTCTGAGCACATGACTCACCCTTGTACCCATGGTAGCACTGACACTTGAAGTGTGTGTAATAAAGTGTAAGCTCAGTCTGACTGGGAGCACCTGTCACTTTCAGCCGGCCATGCTGACTGATGATACTTTGTGTGGAGGGGCTGAGGTGCAAATACACATCCTTGTCTTGTATTCTGCGAAGACAACGACCGTGCGATTTACACATCACCTGACTACAGTGTTCTGCTGCTGTAGATACATTGAGCAGGTACTGGCCCAGCGGTCCCTGAAGGTAATTGTTTAGGATAATGCAGTTGCCCTGAAAAAAAAAGAACATTAATAAAACAGAATTTTCAATCAATCTCTCTATCTTGGTATATTAGGATATATCATCTGCTCTGTTATAGGTTATTCATAATGAGAATCAAGTGTTTGCCATAATTTGATTTATATTTATATTAATAATTGGCCTAAATCAGCAGGTCCTTCAGGAAAAAAAACATGCCAGTGTTGGTTAAAAGAATGTTTATCGTCATAAAACTTAGCCTTCACATCATGGCTCCACTCCCCTAGGAGCCCATAATTTGTGTTCTTGACCCAGGACTACCCCTTACAATAATCTTTTTCTTCTTGACGTAGAATGGGCCTAAGGTCAGTCTAGTGCGCATGACAAACTTAGCCTTGGTCTTGAGCATTTCAAAGATGTGATGACGAAAGCAATTTCAACCCACATAAACATGGCAGAAAAAAGAAGAAAACATAGTATTTTCACAGTGAATGGAAGGAAGAATTATTTTTTACTAATGTGAAAGAAAACTGTGCGTGTCTCATTACAGGTGCGACTGTGGCGACGGAAAAGCGGCACAACGTGGAGAGGCTTCCCACTAACAGGCAAAGAAACAAATGTTGTTGGTGGAAACAGGTCAGTGCCATGGCAAAGATAGATTGAAAAAACTGAAAATCTGTTACAGATGTGTTACTAAGTTTAACAGACATGATGATTTATTGTAATGGCTGCAAATGTTGTGATTACAAATGTGTTAAGATTTATTCTAAAATAAGTTGATTTTTGTTAAATTTTACATAATTGATCATTCGTACAAACATGGTGCAGAGTTCATGATTTCATAAGAACTGATAGTGTCTTGAAAAATTGGACGTGGATTCCTGCAAAATGTGGAAGTTATCATTTGAAAATGAAACAATTAGAAAGGCAAATAAGAGAGAAACTATTGTATGTTGAGGTTTATCTATTTCCCACCTCGTTGAATCATTCTGAATCTTTATTGCTAAATAATTAATCATTAACAATTGGAGTCTTCATGTAAAATTATTAATATAAATATAAATCAAATTATGGCAAACACTTGATTCTCATTATGAATAACCTATAGCAGAGCAGATGATAGCTTCTTAACCAGCTCGGAAGGATGTAAATTAGAATAAACTATCTGTAAATTGACTGCACAGACAGAGACACTCTTGTGCTAAGAAGTGTAGAAGTACTCCTCTAGGAGTAGAGGAAAACATGTTGAAGCCGAGAGAGAAGAACTACGATATAGATTGGGCTGTATAAAAACTAACATCTGTGGACAATGTGTTATCACTCCTGGTACTTAAACCTAAGGCTTCTAGGTACAGCCTTGGCTGTTCCTGTGCCTTTGACAAGTAATTCACAGATAGTATATATGAAGTATTGCTTACGTTTTATGATGATAAATTATTTTAATCATTACCGTCACATTTTTTTACTTGAAGGACCGGCTGAATTTAAGCCAATTATTAATATAGATATAACACAAAATGGTAAAGCATTGATTCTTAATAATGTTATCTCTAGACCTGAAAATCTTCATGCATAGAAGCAGTATAGACAAAGTGACTGAGCAAAGAATGAGGTTTTGCTTAGAAATTAACCCTAGCCCACAGTACTGAGTAAGGTTACTTGAATTAGTTGGGTTTTTGTTTTGCAGAGCTGGGGTTTTTGCTACCTTTATAGTTTTTAATGTCTGATTATGTTAGATTACAAAGCTGAGGATTCAAGGGTATAAAATAGTAAAATGCTTTTTTAAACATTTCAATTTGCATGTTTGGTACTCAGTATTCAGCTAAAGAGAGAGCAGAGAGGTGCGATTCCCAGAGGAACCACAAGATTTGGTGCTTGTCAGGGGCAGCGTTTTAACAACTGCTGCCCTTAACTCATCAAATGCTACTGTTAACCGAAAATTGTGATCATTGAAGTATCACATTCTTTCTTTCAGTTCTTACTCTGTTGCCTGCGTATGAAGTGTCCCCCCAGAAGATTACTCCTGCAGCTCCGAGTGCAATACTCTCACCAATGGTGGAGATTAGATCCATCTGGAAAATAAGTACAGAAACAGAAACCGAGGTTTAACACACACTCAGCACATGCCTCACCACAAAAGTAAAAAAGATAAAAATCTTCAACAAACTCACCTCACTCAGAAGCATCATTTCATTAGTATATGTTGGTCGAGTGTAAACAAACACAGGGTTTGCCAAACCTTCACCAAAAGAAGCAAGGCGCATAGCTTCTTTCACCCTATTTCGCACAAAGAGACGCCCATACTTTGTAGACCGTAAACTTGAACCCATGTAAATTGAAGGGAAGAAAGCTGTTGACTCCATCCACAACCAGTTCAGCTGATCATTGCGGGTAATCTCCAACTTAGGGCACCGGCCTGTGTAGTTCTTCAAGTCAGTCCTGTAGTCATGGTTATAGCAGTCTGGGAACAAGTAGAAGCCCCAAAGTTGATTAGGCCTCAGGTTTTTACCTAGTTTAAGCGTTCCCAACATAAATTTGCGAGCCGAGAGTTCAAATTCCTGCTGTGCCACTTTTGCCATTTGTTCTTTGGTCCAATGAGGATTCTTTTCCTCCACCATTTTATGGGACTTTTTACGATATATATCCTTGCTGTCCCAATTACGTATCCAAAGTGGACGCCACTCCTCCCAGTCTATAACAGCTAAACCTGTGGCTCCTGGCTCACGTATATATTTCTGCACATCTGCAGGAATCTTTTCAAAGTGTTGAGTGAGACTGGCAAGCTGTGGAAGGCCACCATTCACCGCCGTGCCATCACGCTCATAATAAGGATACAAACCCAGTCGCTCCTTATAGAAAATTGTCAGATTTTGTCTCACAAAGCCTTCATTGGGAGACGCAACAAATTGAAACTGATCCAGAGACAGTCTAACACCATGCCGTGTACAATCTTGTGTTGGAGCGTTCCACACCAGGAGAACTGGCTTCTGAGTATATAGTGGCAATCTTGTTTGCTTTAAGTCTGCTGAAGAATGGATTGTCCAGAATGTAGTCAGAGTCAAAAGCAAACCAAGCAGCCATCCAGCTGTGGTGGTGAGAGACACAGCCTGCATGGTTTATTTTCACGTTTTCTTTTCTTTCTCTAAAAGAATGGGAAAGGGGAGGTTTGAATAAAAACTGTTCAACATATATTCCATATACTGTATTCTGGTATGGATAAAAGCATCTGCTAAATGTAATGTATTGATTATATGTTTCTGCAGTAATGACAAATAGCCAAAGCAGTGTGTGAAAGAAGTTGTGCTTCCTTCAACCTAACTTCCTTCTAACTGACTAATTTCAGAAGGCATGTATGAAATTGCAAATTTTTGCTATAAATTCTTTCAGTCAAATAGAAGATGGGTCAGATTCCACTAAAACACCAAATTTCAAATGGATTGACACTTATGGATATGATCCAATTCAGAAGGAGAAAAAAGGACAAGTTTAAAGTACATGCAACTAAATATGTACACAACAAAACATGCCCTCGCATTTACCCGTCAACTTCTTAGGAAAAAGTGCAGTAATAAAACTAACTAATTAAAATTACATAGAGAGTTTAGTGCTACCTGACATAACAACAAGTTAAAATTTGGAACAAAGTTTACCTCTAAATCTTATTCTCTTTTCTAATAGGAATTCTTAAAAAGAAGTAAAGATGCCACATCCATAAACACCTAGCCCCTAACAGACAGCAACTGAACAGGAAAATACAAATGAACAAATACAAGTCGCATAAGTGACTAAAATGTCAATGATTATGGAATTATTATTCGCAAAAACAATAAACGATGTCTCAACTCAAGAAAATAAAGCAAGTAACTACTGGTAATTCCAGACTAAATAGACATCTTCATGATCGACTTACGTCCAACTTTATTTGAAACAAGTCGTACTTTAGAAAGAGAAATACGTCCAACAAAGCCAGATGCAAGTTTCATTAATATTGACAGATGTATTAGGTTAGCAGCTAACGTGTTTCCTGTCTATCCCCGCTTCCTGTCTACACTGACCTGTTCGGAGGAAACCAACGCCGCCGCTGTACTAATCCACTCATCAAACCACTCTTCCACTGTCCTGCCATGTGAAAAATATCAGCCATAGTCGGTTTACTCCATGTTCGAGTATTATATTTGCAGCTCTCGAGATTAGCGACTAACTCATAGGCTTTAATGCTGACGAAAAAGGAGGGAGGAGGTGACAAAGGAACTGACGCTAATGAACTGCGGGTTGCAAAAGAACAACCAGGAAATAGTTGGGAACCAAATGCCACACATCCTCTTTTCTTTCTCATTATTGTTTTTCCTCTTAAAAATACTAATACTTTAACACCACGTTTATAGTCTGGAGGGAAAGCTGTCGAGTCATATGAACGATCAGAATTACCTTATAACACAAGCCTTCCTTTTGTGTAGGGAAGTTCAAGTTAACTTGTTCACCTTATGTATCCATAAAAATGTCGGTTTTAAAACTTATGGTGTGGGACGTTGAGCCTTTTTTGATTCGCCATCAAGTTTTTTTTTTAATGCTGTGATGAACCTTAAGGGATTCATATAAATAAATGAAACAATGTATTATCTGCCTATTATGGAGGGGTATAGAACACATCTGTGATTTTTTTTTTCATTTTAATATTGATAACTAAACTAACATCTATGGTGTATGAGATCAGTTTTGTCCCAATTATAATCAGAATAAGAAAAGGAATATTTTTCATTTTTTATGAGAGTCGCACTTTTGATCATTTGAAATGTCTGAGGTGACATTGTTGCATGAGGTGGCCTCATAGCTATGTAAGGAAAGGAAAGCAAACTCTTTGTCATTGTGACATTGTGATTCACACTACTGCACACAACGAAATGTGACCTCTGTCTTTAACCCATCACCAAAGTGAACAGTGGGCAGCTTTGAGCGCCCGAGGAGCTGTGAGTGGGGACGATGCCATGCTCAGTGGACCTCAGTGGTAACTTGGCGGTAGGGGGATTCGAACCTTGCGGACCCAGGTCCGCTTCCTTAACCATTAAGCCACCAACTGCCCCATGTATAGCAGGGATCTCAAACTTGAGGCCTTCGGGCCAGTTGTGGCACACATATTTTGTGGCCCCCACCTTGATATGAAAGTTTAATGTTAGCTTGGCCCATGTAATTTATGGAGACGTGTCACTGCAAGTCGAAAATGCCAGATTGCTAGATGCATTCAATGGTAATGTGATAAACTTTTCATTGCTGCACTATTCATCAAGGTCAAGGTCATTCGTTTTTATCCAACGCAGTTTTCTCATTCACGGAAACCAGTGTTGCCATGAGATGCATGTTTTCAGAAACTAAATTTACAGCAATCATCTAAACTTAGATCATAAAAGTAAATTTTCATGGCTTAATGTACTGTATTGTACAGTATAGCATTGTGTGCATCACCAGCACAATATATGTTTAGTTTTTATAGTTTTGCTCTCCACAATTTTTGGTAAATTCTATAGTTCTCAAAACTACTGTGGACGTGAGGTGCAAAACAATTTACTCTTCAGAAAACAAATTTACATTTAAGAAAACAAATTTATATTTAAGAAAACAAAAATACATTTCAGAAAACAAATTTACAAAACCGATCACAAAATTACATTTATGAAAACAAATTTACATTTTAAAAAAATGTACAATCGCTGAAACAAAAATACATTTATGGAAACAAATCAACAAAACCAGAAACAAAATTCCATTTTAAAAAACATTTTTACAAACTCTGAAAAAAAATTCCATTTCAGAAAACAAATTTGCAAACTCTGAAACAAAAATACATTCATGAAAACACTTTGACAAACCCTGGAAGCACTTTTACAAACTCAGGAAACACTTTTACAATCGCTGAGACAAATTAACATATTGACGAAACACTTTAACAAAAGCCCGAAACAAATTAACAAATACAAATTTCTTACGGAAGAGGAACGTCCCAAGTCCCCGCCTGGAAGAGAACCAACCTTGATGGAAAGCAGTCAAGCGGTGTTTTACGAACGCGTAAGAGCCGACTAACTTGAGTTTCGTGTGGTCGGTTTTTGGAGTGTTTTAATACCGCGGTTCAGACGGATGGAGCAGCTCTGCTGCAGCATTGCGCAAAGTGTTTCAATACTCACCACACAGGTAATATTTGGTAGTATATTGTTAACCTGTTTATTTTCTTTCTGTTTCTCAAATAAATGTCATCTCTTTTGTTGAACATAGGCTCGACTCTGTCTGAGCTGGATGCTTTCCCTGAAGCTTACCTGTGAAGAGCTCCATGTGAGGACGTCAAAATGATGCAGTACCTGAATTTTGTCATGGAGAGGAACCATTTACAGAAGGTAGAGTCCTGGCAGTCTACAACTGAACTGTATCTGACACTAAAATAAATGACTCAGCAATGAGTGGAAAAGAAACTTGTACTGTAACGGTGTAACATGTCGACAAAGTGTCTTCATTTGTCACAGCTTCATTAAAGAGAGTTGTAAATATGAATAAAGTGAATGAGCATGAACTGAATTTTTATGGATAAATTCATGGAGAGGGTGAAAAGCACATGTTTTAGTCCGGTAAATTAATAGATAGAACTTTATTAATCCCTCAGAAGTATCCTTCAGGAAATTGTGGTTCCAGCAGCAGTATAGCACAGAATAAGGAATGAATAAAATAAGTACAAAAGCAATTCAATAGATACAGTCAAGGGTAGGATTGAGGTATGTAAAACCTGAACATGTGGATGGTGGATGTTAGTTGATAAGTAAATAAGTAGAATATAGATAGGTAGGTGGGAAGGTTAATGAGTAGATTAGTAGGTAAAATGTCCTAGATGTCTTCCTGTTGGCTGTAGATAGAAGACTGATGATCGTTAAACTTCTGCAATGTTTATGTGATGGTCAAGGTTTTTCTGCTGAAATTAAAAAAGCAAAGCTTATAGAAAGCTGTGATAAATGATGAGAGTGGAATCTTTTGGTCTATGCCATTCAGTGCAGCGAGGAGTGTGCAGACATCTACATTGGGGAGACCAAGCAGCCACTACACAGGAGCATGGCTCAACATAGAAGGGCTAACACCTCAGGTGAGGCCGTTCACCTACACTTAAAGACTACCAACCACTCTTTTATGGACCAAGATGTTCAGATCTTGGCCAGAGAGGACAGATGGTTTGAGAGAGGTGTTAAAGAAGCCATTTTTGTCAACTTGGAAAAACCATCCCTCAACAGAGGTGGTGGTTTGAGACAAAACCTTTTGCCCACCTACAAAGCCCAAAGGGAACAATACCCAAAAGATTCCACTCTCATCAACCAGTTTCGCATATTAACAAACCGTGTGACCAAAACCACTCCAACAATGATGGTATCGACCCATCAATACCCACCCAACGACTAGTATCACACTTTACAGGTATCCCCAGGACCCCCACTCACAGGATATAACTTCTGTCACTCCCCACTAACAGTTAGAACTGAAGAAGCCTCTTGGATGAGAGGTGCAACATATTCCAAAAAACTGAATGTCCAGTTGCCTAACTAAACTCTTTAACCTTGACCATGACCTGGATGACTGAGAATCTGCATCGACATCTACATCTACATTCTGCCTGTTATCCAAAAAGGGTTTAGTTGCAAGCTACTGGACTTCTTGGAGTTGAAAGACATTTCTTTCCTCAAATGAGGAACTTCATCACTTCCTGGTGGTTATTGGAGTGGTCTAGTAGTTATGCTACTCTAGACCACTCCCTTCACCACTGGACAAAAGTGTGAAGAGTTGTTTTGGTCACACCTTTTTACACAGAAACTGCCCCTGATGAGCAGTTTTCTTGTCACGTGTCCAGATGTGAAAGGGAGTCGTTGTCACACCCATCTAGAGAAGCCTACTCTGGTATTGATGAGAAGTTAAATTTCCTAGGAGGAGATCTCAATGCAGAATAGTATGTAGCAGACAATTGATGACGCAGATCTCCCCCTCTATTCAAGGTTGGTTTTTAAGATGGGCATGGATGGCTTCCTTTACTCCTCTCGCAAACCATGTGTCCTCCTTGTCCAAAATATGCACATCTGAATTCTTTAAAGAGAGTCCTTTTTTCTTTGAGATGGAGATGAACTGCTGAGTCCTGTCCTGATGTGGTCGCCCTCCTCTGCTGGGCCATGCGCTTGTTGAGTGGTTGTTTGGTCTCCCCCATATACAGATCTGAATATTCTTCACTGCACTGAACTGCATAGACCACATTGTGAAGGTTACCCATTGGAATTTTGTCCTTAGGATGAACTTATCTCTGTCTGAGTGTATTGCCCAATTTGAAGTAAAATGTAACATTGTGTTTGCTGACAATCCTACGTCGTTTCTTGGATACTCTTGATACATAGGGCTCCACAATGAGATTCCTCTCACGCCGACTTTTTGTGATGTTTTGTAGTTGTTTCTTTATTCTGCCTGTAACACGTGTAGGTTCAAATGGACTACAAAACACTGGTACAGTTAACAATATACAGTTTATTCTTTCACAGCTTCTATTAGCAATGTCTTTTAAGTTGCCGGTCCTCGGCTTTTCTGTGAATCACAGACACAACGCGAGATCGCCTGATTGCCCTCAGACCTCGAGTTCCATCTCCCTTCGCAGTCCCGGCTCCTACTAAAATAAAGAAAAAGCTCATTAGGAATATTGCGATCACCTGCGCTCTGTGCAGCATCAGCCTTGCCACTCCTCTGCTCTCCCAGCTGCATTTGAGCACTAACCACTGCACCACCCTCACATACCTCCACCTGAGGCCGGCAGACTGTCCGGCCGAACAAACTACCCCCCCGCCCTTCTCTCCTCCAGTTGTCAGGGGACGAGAGAGAAAGTCCGCCACTGCCATCTGTGGCCCAGACCTGTAGATGAGTTTGAAATGAAATGGCTGCAACACCAGGTACCACCGTGTGATCCTGGCATTGCTGTTCTTCATGCGATGGAGCCACTGGAGCGGAGCATGGTCCGAGCAGAAAGTGATAGGGAGTCCCAATAACGCAGGGCGCTGACTGCCCATCTGATGGCCAAGCATTCTTTTCCTATTTTGCTGTACCGACTCTCCCGGTCGGACAGCTTCCGGCTGATGTAGCCAACAGGTCGGTTGGTGCCCCGCACACGCTGAGACAACACTGCCCCCAGCCGTCTTCCCGACGCGTCAGTCTGCAGCACAATAGGGAGAAAAAATTTAGGTGTAAACAAGAGTGGCTTACCACAGAGAGCCCGTTTCAGCTGCTCAAATGCCTGCTTACACTGCTCCGTCCACTGGACCAGATCTGAGGCACTCTTACTGGTCAGATCCGTCAAAGGGCTGGCCAAGTCAGCGAACTGTGGGAGAAACCGCTGGTAATACCCCACGAGCCCCAAGAACTGTGTAACCTTTTTTTTCGACTTGGAGTGCTACAGGATGCGATTGCTGCTGTCTTATCCAGCTGTGGACGCACCTGACCCCGCCCCAAGCAGTGTACCAGATACTGTACCTCCCTCTGTCCAACTGCACACTTCCCTGGGTTGGCTGTGAACCCCGCCTGCCTCAAAGACTTTAACACTGCTGTTATGTGCTGCATGTTCCGCCCAGCTGCCACTATGGATGATGATGTCATCCAAATACGCAGCAACGTAGGCAGCATGTGGGCGGAGCACTCTGTCCATGAGGCGTTCAAAGGTGGCCAGGGCACCAAACAACCTGAATGGGAGCGTAACAAATTGGTACAAACCGTATAGAGTGGAGAAGGCCGTTTTCTCTCTAGATTCTGGTGATAAGGGAATCTGCCAGTAACCTTTAGTCAAATCCAGTGTCGAAAAAAAATTGAGCTGTTTCAAGCCGATCCAAGAGTTCGTCAACCCTGGGCATTGGATAAGCATCAAAACGTGACACCTCATTGACCCTTCTGTAGTTCACACAAAACCGAACAGACCCGTCTTTCTTACCCACTAGAACTACGGTGTGCTCCAGGCACTGTGTGACTCATCAATTACTCCCGTTTTCAGCGTTTGTTTTAACTCCGTCTGCACCACTTTACATTTGTGCATCGGAAGACGCTACGGCCGTGAATGTACCGTCAGACCAAGCAGTGTTTCTATGTGATGCTGTATGAGATTGGAGCGCCATGGACGAAAGGAGAACATGTCAGAAAATTGCTGCTGGAGTCCTTCCACGTCCACTCTCTGGGCCACCGTGAGAGATTTGTCACACAGAAGAGAGCTCAGACCGGGAGCCCCCACTACCGGACCGAGCTCATCCTCCTTCTTCACTGTTGACACCAGAGCGACCGCTTCTGGCTCCACCCACCCCTTTAACAGATTTAAATGAGATCTGAGTGTCTCCTCTCCTGTCTAAACACTCCACCTCATAGTCAACATCACTAACTCCACGTGTGACCACAAAGGGTCCCTGCTAACCCACCAAGATGGGAGGAGCACCAGGACTTTGTCTCCTGGTGCAAAGGCTGCAGCTTAGCTCCCCAGTCATACAGGCGCCGCTGACGTTCCTGAGCCCTGAGCAAATTAACCCGTGATTCCTGCCAGAGTGAGTGTAGTTTTGCTCTAAGGTCCAAAACAACGTATTGAACTTAATTTTGCTGGCGCTTGGACCAGCTTTCTTTAATTAGGTCCAACACGCCCCTCGGCTTCCTACCAAAAACCAATTCAAAAGGGGGAAACCTCGTGCACTGCGAAGAACAGGTGGTCTAGCCACTTATCCCAGTTTGGACTGTCCTCCTGAATGAACTTCCTGATCATAGACTAGAGTCTTATTCAGACGCTCCACCTGCCTGTCAGTCTGAGGGTGGTAGACGGTGGTCCAAATATTGATGTCAAATAATCTGTATGGTTCCTACATGGTCCATGACATAAAACTGTTCCCTGATCTGTCAGGATCTCCTTCGGGATCCCAGCCCGCGAGATTGCCCGGAAAAGTGTGTCCGCCGGGTGCCGGGGATGGATGAGATCCGCCCTGAGTACCTGAAGTCTCTGGATGTTGTGGGACTGTCTTGGCTGACACCTCTCTGCAACATCGCGTGGCATTCGGGGTCGGTACCTTTGGAGTGGCAAACTGGGGTGGTGGTCCCTATTTTTAAAAAAGGGGACCAGAGGGTGTGTTCCAACTATCGGGGGATCACACTCCTCAACCTCCCGGGGACAGTTTACTCCAGGGTATTGGAACGGAGAATCCGGCCAATAATCGAACTTCGGATTCAAGAGGAACAATGTGGTTTTTGTCCTGATCGTGGAACACTGGACCAGCTCTACACCCTCCAGAGAGTTCTTGAGGGATCATGGGAGTTTGCCTAACCAGCCACATGTGTTTTGTGGACCTGGAGAAGGCTTTCAACCAGGTCCCCCGGGGACTCTTGTGGAGGGTACTCGGGAAGTACTGGGTTGGATGCTCTTTGCTAAGAGCTTTTCAGTCCCTCTATAAACGGAGCAGGAGCTTGGTTCGCATTGCCGGTAATAAGTCGCATCTGTTTCCATTGCATGTGTAAAGCAGCAGGAGACCCAAAAGCCAAACTCGTGAGTGGTGTTGAATTCAGAAAATTTATTAAAGAAACGAACAGAAACAAAATCGTGGGACCAATTGGGTCGCCGCAGGAGAAAACGCGATAAAGTAAGATAACACAAAAACCTGGGACTCAGTCTCGCAGGAAAGTAACAAACAAAAACATTAACAAAATAACAGAAGAGATACACAAAACAAAATCAACCTGGAACCGCTAGAAGGTACCCGCAGGGAAAAAAACTAGAAAAGGAAAAACAAGGTTTTAACTTAGGAAAAACCAAGGACCTACCAACGGAGAAAGTGACAAAGTAACGCCAAAACTAGAATGAGGAAAAAACAAGGTACAAACCCGGGAGCAATACAGAGCAGGGCACAGGACCGAGGGACAAGGAAACAAAGACAGAATCGGGAACAAGGGCAGGATCAGGACAACAAGGAAAACGGTCTGGCAGCTTCTCACACAGTCAGAGGGGTTTAAATACACAGGTGATTAGAGAAGCTGCCAGACAACGAGGTACACCTGTGTGGTCACATGACCGGCATGGGCAGGAAATGCCACCATCTGGTGGACAAACATTGGGACTACCCCTCAAGGGACATCTCTGGACGTTCCAACAAAAAACAAATAGAACAAGTCATTACATTACACCAAAATTAAATTAGTCATCCCAAACCATGCCCTCCCCCCCAAGGTCCACAGACGGCATGCTCTCAGTGTCCGAGATGTGCTCCGAACCCGACTCCGCCGAGGACAGGTGGGCGGTGGGAGGACCAAGACGACTGTCTCCCCATCTTTCTCCGGTGAATGGGGGAGATCGGTAAGTCCTCCTCTGCTCGCCTGCGACGAGCTCTCCTGGGAGAACTAAGAACAGGGACTGTTGACCGCCTCCGACAACCCCGCCTGGGTGGAACAGGTGCTCTCTCGCCCAGAGGAACAGCAGAGGAGGGACCGGGCTGCTCAGGTTTCTCGGAGTGGAAGTCCTCGATCAATGTGGACCGGCTTGATCCTCGAAACGTGGAACCCTGGATGAATCCTCATGGTTGCTGGGAGCTGCAACCGTACTGCCACTGCGTTGATGATCCGGTCCACGGGGAACGGACCCAGGAATCTTGGCGCCAGCTTTCCCCCCTTGCCCTTGATGGGCAGATCACGGGCAGAAAGCCACACCATTTGCATCTTCTTGTAGAACAGGGCCGAGGATCTGTGGGCATTGGCAGCCGATGACTGGAGGGTCAGGCTCTTCAGGATCTTGGACCGCACCTCCCTTCACATCCGACGACACCGTCTCAGGAATGACCGTGCCGCAGACGACTCATCTGCCCCCTCCTGGGCCTCAAAAGAGGCGGCTGGTACCCATATGCCCCCTGGAAAGGAAACACACCTGTGGTTGCTGAGGTCTGCAAATTATGGGCGTATTCAGCCCAGTCCAGCATCTGCGACCAGGAAATGGGGTTTGCCGAGCACAGGCAGCGAAGCACTTTCTCGACCTCCTGGTTGGCCCGCTCCGTCTGCCTGTTGGTCTGAGGATGATATCCTGAAGACAAACTGGCCGTGACTCCTACCCCCTGACAGATTTCATGCCAGAACCGGGAACACCGAGACATGATGGATCACCAACAGCGCCGTCTCTTTAGCTGTGGGTAATCTGGGCAGGGGAATGAAGTGCGCACACTTACTGAATCTGTCCACAACAGTCATGATAACAGTGTTTCCCCGGAACACAGGCAGCCCAGTAATAAAGTCCATGGCAAGGTGGGACCACGGTCTCTGCGGCACCAGCAGGGGACGGAGATGACCCGCAGGGGGTCGGGACATTGTCTTGTGCTGGGAACACACACGGCAAGCGGCCACGTAGGTTCGAATGTCCCCACTCATTCCAGGCCACCAGAACCTCTGGGCGACAGCCTCACCAGTCTGGTAAACGCCTGGATGGCAGAAAAGCCGGGAGTCATGCCCCCACTGGAGCACCTCCGACCAAAGAGATGGGGGAACAAACAACTTCCCCTGCGGAATGTTGCTTGGCACTCTGGACCTCCTTTGGGCCTTCAGCACCTTCTGCTCTACACCCCAGGAAGCTACCCCGACTATCAACGACGGGAACAGGATGGTTGCGTCCTCGGCATCAGTCGATACCTTCTTGAACCGGTGGGAGAGAGCATTAGGCTTAATGTTCTTGGTGCCTGGCCGGTAGTGCAAGATGAACCGGAAACGGGAAGAGAGCCCACCTGGCTTGTCTAGAGTTTAGCCTTTTTGCAGACCGCAGGTATTCGAGATTCTTGTGGTCGGTCCATACCAGGAATGGTTCAGTTGCCCCCTCTTGCCAGTGTCGCCACTCCTCCAGAGCGAGTTTGACAGCGAGGAGCTCATGGTTTCCAACGTCATAGTTCCGCTCAGCCGGTGAAAGCTGTCGGGAGAAAAAGGCACAAGGGTGCATCTTGTTGTCCTTGGCTCACTGGGAGAGAACAGCCCCCACTCCCACGTCCGAAGCGTCGACCTCTACCAACTGTCGTTTAGGGTCCGGAAGAATCAGTATAGGGGCAGAGGTGAATCTCTGCTTCAGCAGTGAGAAGGCAGTCTCTGCAGCAGAGTCCTACAGGAAACGTCTCTTAGTGGACGTGAGAGGGGCCGCCACCTGACTATAATCCTGGATGAATCGCCCGTAGAAATTGGCGAAGCCCAAGAAGTGTTGCAGCTGTTTCCGGCCCTCCGGCCTGGGCCAGTCCCGAACAGCTGAGACCTTGGCTGGATCCATACGCACAGCCAGGAAAGTAACGAACAGAAACATGAACTTAATAATAGTAGAGATACACTAAACAAAATCAACCTGGAACCACTAGAAGGTAACCGCAGGGAAAAAAAACTAGAAAAGGAAAAACAAGGTTTTAATTAGAAAAACCAAGAACCTACCAACGGAGAAAGTGACAAAGTAACGCCAAAACTAGAACAAGAAAAATCAAGGTACAAACCCTGGAGCAATACAGAGCAGGGCACAGGACCGAGGGACAAGGAAACAAAGACAGGATCAGGAACAAGGGCAGGATCAGGACCAGGCATCAGGACAACAAGGAAAACGGTCTGGCAGCTTCTCACACAGTCAGAGGGGTTTAAATACACAGGTTATTAGAGAAGCTGCCAGACAACGAGGTACACCTGTGTGGTCACATGACCGGCAAGGGCGGGAAATGCCACCATCTGGTGCACAAACATTGGGACTATCGGCACGACATGACAGCATGTAGGACTACGGCAGGGCTGTCCTTTGTCACCGGTTCTGTTCATCACTTTTATGGACAGAATTACTAGGCGCAGTCAGGTGCTGGGCAGGGTCCAGTCTGGGAGACACCAGATTTCATCTCTGCTGTTTGCAGATGATGTTTTTCTGTTGGCCTCTTCGAACCAGGACCTACAGCATGCACTGGGGCGGTTCCAGCCGAGTGTGAAGCAGCTGGTATGAAAATTAGCACCTCTAAGTTCGAGGCCATGGTTCTCGACCGGAAAAAGGTGATAAGTACCCTCCAGGTCAGGGGAGAGATCCTGCCTCAAGTGGATAAGCTTAAGTATCTTGGGGTCGTGTTCACGAGTAAGGGAAGGATGGAACGGGAGATTGACAGGCGGAACGGCGCAGCGATCGCAGTAATGCGCTCGTATTGTAGAAATCGTTGTCTACAAAGAAGAAGGCCAGGACACACTTCTCCGTCCCGGGGGATTTATTGTATCAAAAAGGTTTCTGACCATGGCAGGTCCAACACGAATCAACTCATCAGCAGTCTCACCAACAAATCCCAAATACTGATACAGGCATGCTCTTCTTATACAGTTTTTTTGGACATTCTCAGACAGTCATATCACATGACATTCAAGACATCCGTCAAACCTCTGAAATGTAGAATGTTGTGCTCCTGTGCTTTGACATTGACATGGATACATTTTGTTACTGTTATCTAGGCCCCAGTTTATGTTGTGTCTTAATCGGTCTTGGGAATGTGCCTTGTGTCTGTTACCCAGGTGCCAATCTCTGTTGTCTCACATACCGTGGATACTAAACTTTCTGCAATTCTACAGTGACCCTGCACATCAATGTCGTCCAACACTTTGTCTGTTCATAATACACAATTCTCCACCACATATCCCCCCTGAAATCACTATTTGTGATTTGCTGGTTCTTACATCATCTAACACATTTCATGTTCTCCGGTGTATAGGAAAAATCCTCCTATGGCCCCCACCCCCGTTATATGGATGTGTCCTAAACTAAGGCCGACCAACCTTTTAGGTCACACCAAGAACATTCCTTTCCATATCCCCCTTTGACATTTTTCTTGATTTTGTTGAGTATTGATTATGCTTGTCTCGATTATCTGACTCCATGCAATCAAAAGGTAATAGACATTAAAAAAATATTAAAAAATTAAAAAAGAAAACACAAATGTATATGATAAAGGTAAATAAGTTGAAATCATATCACAACCAAATCATAGATCTTCTGACCCTTGGCAATATTTGCAAATAGACATAATATATTCAAAATTAACATTCTATGATTGAATGATTATGATGATTAAAATGCAACAGAACTTCTACAGCTATAATATGATATCACACAGTTGGTATGAACTAGTAGAATAAATCAATATAACAACAGGTACATTTGCAAATGTTATGACAAAAACAAATTAGCATGTATACAATGTATAAATGAGTGTGTATGCATGCATGTAGGTGCGTGAGTGTATATGAGTGTGTGCAGTGGAATTGTCCTTCGTCTTTGTCCAATAACAGTCCTTTATGTCGCTCCGTTGTCAACTTCCCATCCACTCGTAATGTTGTAATGTAAAATGTAACGAAAACAGATGGCAAAGTCCTGATGAACTCCTTTCCCTTAGGTCAGGTTGGATTCACCAATCTCCATATTTCTCCAAGAAAGAAAAGAAAAGATTAAAACAGTCTACTCCATGGAATTGCAAACTTCATGGTCAATTCTGAACCTCCAACTGGGACATTTGAATTCTTGTGTCTTCCACTGCCCACATGTACCACATTCCTCTGATCCATCTTCTCACGATGGGTATGATGCAACAATGTATGGAGCCAACAACAATTAACACAATGAACAAAATCACAACAGCCTGGATACATACAGCTCCCCATTCTTCGAATATTTCTTCTAACCCGCTCCAAACACGTGCATCTCTGCCAGCATTTCTTGACATTTCAGCTCTAAATTTTTGCAATTTCTTCATGACTGTGAGGTGTTGGGTTCTCTGGACAGACTCACGGACAACGGACAACGTTTCAATGATATTAATATTAACCCAAAGTTCACGGGGCAGTCCCGTGTCTGCAGCGTTGCGCTTCTGTCTTGTCTTAAGCAGCTCCACAGCAACTGCAGTGTCACACAGCTCAACTCTCTCCCTGCGGTCCCGGCTCCTACTAATAAAGGGAGAGATCTCATTAAAAGAATTGTGCTCACCTGCGCCCGGTACCTCGTCAGCCTCACCACTGGTCCGCTCTCCCAGCCGCAGCTGATCGCTAACCACTGCCCCGCACTCACATACCTCCACCGCTGGACTGAGGCCGGCAGACTGTCCGGTGCGGAGCGTGGTCCGAGCAGAGAGTGAAAGGGCGTCCCAGGAGGTAATAACGCAGGGCGCCGATCGCCCATCTGATGGCCAAGCACTCCTTTTCAACAGTGCTGTACCGACTCTCCCGGTTGGACAGCTTACGCCTGATGTAGACGACAGGTCGGTCGGTGCCCCGCACCCGCTGGGACAACACTGCCCCCAGCCCTCTGCCCGACGCGTCAGTCTGCAGCATAAAAGGGAGAGAAAAGTTAGGTGTGAACAACAGTGGCTTACCACAGAGAGCCTGCTTCAGCTGCTCAAAGCCTGCTTACACTGCTCCGTCCACTGGACCGGATCTGAGGCACTCTTACTGGTCAGATCCGTCAGAGGGCTGGCCAAGTCAGCAAACTGTGGGATAAAACGCTGGTAATACCCCACGAGCCCCAAGAACTGTCTAACCTCTTTTTTAGACTTGGGACGCGGACAGGATGCAATCGCTACTTATCCAGCTGCGGACGCACCTGACCCCACCTCAAGCAGTGTCCCAGATACCGTACCTCCCTCCGTGCAACTGCACACTTACCTGGGTTGGCCGTTAGCCCCGCCTGCCTCAAGGACTGTAAACACTGCGGTTACATGCTGCATATGTTCCGCCCAGCTGCCACTATGGATGATGACATCATCCAAATACGCAGCAGCGTAGGCAGCATGAGGGCGGAGCACCCTGTCCATGAGGCGTTGGATGGTGGCCGGGGCACCAAACAACCCGAACGGAAGTGTAACAAATTGGTACAAACCGTACGGAGTGGAGAAGGCCGTTTTCTCCTTAGATTCTGGCGATAAGGGAATCTGCCAGTAACCTTTGGTTAAATCCAGTGTCGAGAAAAATTGAGCTGTGCCCAGCCGATCCAAGAGTTCGTCAACCTGGGGCATTGGATAATGCCCCAGGCACTAACCTTCTGTAGTCAACACAGAACCGAACAGACCCGTCTTTGTTACCCACTAGAACTACGGGGCTGCTCCAGGCGCTGTGTGACTCTTCAATCACTCCCATCTCCAGCATTTGTTTTAACTCCGTCTGCACCACTTTACGTTTGCGCATCGGAAGACAGTACGGCCGTGAACGCACCGTCAGACCAAGCGGTGTTTTTATGTGATGTTGTATGAGAGTGGTGCGTCCTGGAAGAAAGGAGAACACGTCAGAAAATTGCTGCTGGAGCCCTTCCACTTCTGCTCTCTGGGCCGACGTGAGAGATTTGTCACAGAGAAGAGAGCTCAGACCAGGAGCCAGAACTACTGGACCGAGCTCATCCTCCTCCTTCACTGTCGACACCAGAGCGACCGCTTCTGGCTCCACCCACCCCTTTAACAGATTTAAATGATAAATCTGAGTGTCTCCTCTCCTGTCAGACCGTTCGACCTCATAGTCAACATCACCCACTCTATGTGTGACCACAAAGGGTCCCTGCCACTTAGCGAGCAGCTTGGATGCTGAAGATGGGAGCAGCACCAGGACTTTGTCTCCTGGTGCAAAGTGCCGCAGCTTAGCTCCCCCCTGTCATACAGGCGCCGCTGACGTTCCTGAGCCCTGAGCAAATTAACCCGTGATTCCTGCCCGAGTGAGTGTAGTTTTGCTCTAAGGTCCAGAACGTATTGAACTTCATTTTTGCTGACGCTTGGACCTTCCTCCCAGCTTTCTTTAATTAGGTCCAACACGCCCCTCGGCTTCCTGCCAAACAACAATTCAAAAGGGGAAAACCCCGTGGAGGCCTGGGGAACCTCGCGCATTGCGAACAACCGGGGGTCTAGCCACTTATCCCAGCTTGGACTGTCCTCCTGAATGAACTTCCTGATCATAGACTTCAGAGTCTTATTCAACCGCTCCACCAGCCCGTCAGTCTGAGGGTGGTAGACGCTGGTCCGAATAGACTTGATGTCTAATAATCTGTGTAGTTCTTTCATAGTCCGTGACATAAAAGACGTTCCCTGATCTGTCAGGATCTCCTTCGGGATCCCGACCCGCGAGATGATCCGGAAAAGCGCGTCCGCAACACTCTTTGCAGAGATGTTACGCAGCGCCACGGCTTCCGGATATCTCGTGGCGTAGTCTATCACTACCAGAACGAACCGGTACCCGCGTGCACTGCGATGGAATGGCCCGATTAGATCCATTCCAATACGTTCAAACGGGACCTCCATCAGCAGCAATGGCCGCAGTGGGGCACGCGGTGCAATAGATGCAACAGGGTACCGGTGAACGTCTCCGTGAACACATTTAACCTACCACAGCCCCGTTATCCAAAGCCCCGGTTTGAATCAGGTTCTCGTGTATCAGAGACTGCTGACAGCCTGAATCCACAACTGCCTGATATATACACCCCTGGATCCTTACCGGAACGCTGTATGTCCCTCTGGACCGGGGGAGGGGCACTGGGGGTCCGTCCACTCGGATCACCTGCCCCACCTCCATGGATGGACAGTCACGGCGCAGGTGTCCGAGCTGTCCGCGCCCCCAACACTCCTGCCCAGACGCCTGAGCGGCTCTCTGTGGGGCTGAGACAGCATTCCGTGCACCCGGGACCTGTAACAGAGGAGAGGAAGCTCTTAATATGGAATTTTGTTCTAGCTGGGGGCTCATAACGGGAGTAGAGGGGGTCACTGTCCTCCGTCGGGGCATTGGCGTTGGGCGTCCCTCGGGTCTCGCTGATCCCGTTCCTGGCTGCTGGGGATGAACTGCCAGGTGATCCTCTGCCAGACTGACCGCCCCCTGGAGGCTGTCCGGCCGATGACACCTGACCCAGTCGGCTGTCTTGGGCGGAAGACCCCCGATGAACTGCTCCACCACTATGGCCTGCAGCATCTTCGTCTCCCCCGCCGCCTCCCCCGGCTGCAGCCACCTAGCGGCCGAATCACGCAGCTGCTGGGCGTAGGTGAACGGTCTGTCCGTCGGTCGCAGCCTCGCTCCTTGGAAACGACGACGATGGTCCTCCGGGGAGAAACCCAGGCAATCCAGCACCGCCTTTCTGACGTCCTGGTAACTCCCCCTCGCGGCCGCCGCTAGGGCCAGCGCCGCGGTCTGCGCGTCCCCGGAGAGCAGCGGAAGAAGACGGACCGCCCACTCCTCCCGTGGCCAGCCACACGCCGCTGCAGTGGTTGCAAAGGCGTCCAGGAACGTCTGTGGATTCTCCATTGAACCCATTCTCTGCAGGAACATTCCTGCTAGGGAGACTCCGGTCGATGGGGAAACTGTTAACTGCCTCATCTGCGCCAGCTGCTGGGCCAGAGCCCCCGTCTGTGCTTGCAGCTCTGCCAGCTGCTCACGGTGAGCTACCACCAGGTCCCGATGCATGGTTACAACTTCCCCCATCATCGTCACCAATACATCAATTTGCGGTTGTTCCATTCTTTGTCCAGTTCAGTTGGGCGCCAAAATGTGAGGTATTGGGTTCTCTGGACAGACACACGGACAATGGACAATGTTTCAATGATTTTAATCTTAACCCAAAGTTCACGGGGCAGTCCCGTGTCTGCAGCGTTTGGGCTTCTGTCTTGTCTTAAGCGGCTCCACAGCAACTGCAGTGTCACACAGCTCAACTCTCTCCCTGTGGTCCCGGCTCCTACTAATAAAGGGAGAGATCTCATTAAAAGAATTGCGCTCACCTGCGCCCAGTACAGTGTCAGCCTCACCACTGGTCCGCTCTCCCAGCCGCTGCTGATCGCTAACCACTGCCCCGCCCTCACAATGACCCTAGTAAAAGTTCCATCAGGGGCAGTATTTTCTGGGATATATGTACAACATTTATCTCCAAACATGTGACATAATCCTCCCTTTTCGGCCATCACCCAGTCTAAACCATATCTGTTTTGAATTTGAATTTGGATTGGCATGCATTTGTTCTCCATACACTTCAAATCCCTGTTGGTTATAATACACATAGTTTATCCACTCTACATTTTTGTTAATAGTGATCCATGGTATGATGGACTCAAGTCCAGCTACTACCTCGTCTCCAGCTTTGAACTCAATTGGAATTCCCTTTGGTTGTCCAATAACATCCAAATATACTTCCTCATCCTCTAAAAAACTCCCCTTCCTCTGATCTGTCTGTGTAAGTAATTTCTCCATCCCTGAAAACACTACTGTTGGGGGTATTTTTAATCTTACCAACTTGCACAGTCCCACCCACTTCAACGGCAATGTATTCCTTAATTTGTCTCCCCCGCACATCCAATAACTATCTGCTACTGGGTATGTTTGGTCAGCAAAGAAGAACAATGTAGGTATAGTTATATTTATGTTGTTACAGTCCAGATCTAATTCCTCGGATGGATTTCAAACCAAATTGGTGATGTAATTGTTGGTCTGTTGGTCTGTGTTTCCTACGTCATTCCCACCTTGATCCTTGAATGCACCACTAGCAAAACATTCATATTCCATCTACCGATCTACTATGTAAGTTGTTGGGGCGTCCTCTTCTGTTGCCTGAATTTTGAAATCAGCACATTGTGTGTCATAATTATAGCCATCAAAACTCATATAGTTGTGTTTTTTTCTGGGAACCATACAATAATCTAAATCCCAGGCCACACACAGGTTCACGAAAGCGTTTTGGAGCATCTTTTTTTTTACTAAATTTTCCGATAGTTTTTGATATTCTGCACACTCTCTGGAATTGTACTTCTCAAAGATTACTGTTGGTTGGGTTCCTGGGGCTTTTGAACATACTAAACAATTGTCCAGTGTCATTTCTTTAACAGTTGCCCACATATTTCTGTACCAGTAGTTTCGTGAGGCTTTCGCTTCCAATTCATCTTTTAACACATTGTACTTGTCAGGGCATAATCTTTTTGGAATTTTGGGGAGAGTTTCTGGACCAATTTTCCTAGTGTCATTACATATGATATCTGTCAATATCTCTAATTCCCCCTGTGGATCTTTGCAATCCTGATGGAAATTATTATCCTTGTTTTGATTCACATTATCTGTTCCATACCCTCTACTTTCAATTTTAGCCAAATCACCAATTTTAGTTTGTACCGTAGGACTCTGTTCAACCTCTTTCTGTATCATCAATGGTGTGAATTTGGTTGTAGCAAAAGTAACTGGTTGTTTTACTGAGACTGTTGTAGGTTTAACTATTGTTGTCTCAGCTGCGTTTGTGGTTGTAAATGGGAACAGTCTCCCACTATCTCCACTTACGCAACATAAGCTTCTCTTTTTCAACCTTTTCCGCGATACATATTTTTTGTCTGGATCAGTTAATACTGCTGTAGGGTTTATCTGACCTTGCCCGTCCAATTTTGTGTCTGTGCGTCTTTTCATTTGTGATTTATCCTTGGATTGGATTCACACCTTGGTTTTTATCTGAAAATGCTGACAGAGTGCTTAGTGTGGGTGTAGTTGCATCATACTCATCCGCTTCAACCCAAAGGATCTTTGTCCGGCTTTGGATCACTTTTTCCTTCTCTCCAACTTTTGTCATCTGCGGAGTCCTGGTCGCTTCCTCCAGATTTGACCTGGCTGTGTTCCCTGCAATCATCCATTTTTGGATGATTGTAGACAATGACCTTCCTGTGCATTTGAATGCACAGGAAGGTCATTGTCATTATTTTCAGGTTTGACATAATTTCATTTTCCTCCTTTGGTCCTGTACTCTCTTCCTCTTTAAGTTGACTCGTGTCAAATGGTTCAAGTGGTACCACGTTGTACTACCTTCAACCTGCACCGCCGTTGGTGTGGCTCTAACCACCTGATATGGTCCTTCCCACCGGGGTTGGTGCCACTTCCTCAGAAAAACTTTAATGAACACCAGATCTCCTGGTTTCACTGGTTGTTCCACCTCCTTCCGCTCCTGGTTCTCCTCTCAGGCTTTTTCCCTGCACATAAACAGTTCTATGGACCATAGTTAGATATTTCATATATGTGTAGCAGGACGTAGTTTACCACGTAGATTCATTTTGTCTTTGACGTTGACTCCGCCAATCACTACTAGGCTGTTTGTATCAGCTGCACTTCTCCGTGTCCATCCAGCACTAATCGAAGTTCCTATAACATCATAGTGGCCCTCTTTGGTGTCGCAGTGTGTACTTCTGAGTTTATACACGGGTCGGTAAGCTGCTGTGGACGCCCCTCCAGTGGTGTGTAACTCTCCTGCGGGTTGTGCTGCATAGATCTGCATGATCGGTAAGCATAACAGCGACTTTGCTCTCTCCTCCAGTCACAAAATGCTAACGTTTGTTTGTTTTGCCAGGTCTGGTACCGGAGTGACAGATGGCTAACTAGACATCATCTGCTTTGGGAATTTTTTGGAGGAAGCCGTCTCCCACAGTAGGTCTCAGCCCTGATTGGTCCCGTAAGTTTCACTTTTAGCCTTTTACCCATGTTTTATTAAATTGTATTAATAAAATCATACCTTTCCTCCTCTTGAGGTAGTTAATACGAATTTCTGGGTGAAATTCCCAGGGTGGCGTTGTCTGGCAACCAATTGATGTATGAAACCAAATCTTAACATTCAAGCGTACTACTACCGACCCTTGCCACAATCTGCCGTTGTCGGCAGGATCACAATTGAGAGCAGAGACGTGTTCTGTTTGAGACATTATGTTAAAAAAAAAATAAAATAAAGGGGGAGTTTATTTTATTAAGAAATATTACTTTTCTAAGTGACATTTGGTGTCTAATTTGTTTTGTTGGTCTTCCCTGAGGCAAAGCAGCAGCTGGTGTCGTGGACCTGCTCCTTTCTGTGGTAACATCTTCACGGTAGGCCAAAACTTTGCTGGTATAACTTGTAAGGATGGAGGCAGAAATGCAGGAACTGAGGGAGTTGGTAGCTCAATTGAGAGCGGATAATGAGAGGCTAAGGCAGGAACAGGTGGCGGCTGCACCTGGCCCTAGTGCTGCACCCTCAGTCCAATACCAGTACTCCTTCCATGGAAAGGTTGATTTTTGTGCCTCGAGACAGAAAGCGTCCTTCATTTAAAGGAAAGTCAGGTATAGGGTTCGCTGAGTGGCTGGAGGAAGTGCAAGCCTGTATGAGATCAAGACATTTGTCTGTTTCCGACCAGGCATTCTTTTTGTTTGATCACCTTGAGGGTGAGGCACGTGACGAAATTAAGTTTCGTTCAGATGAAGAGCTTTCTGACCCTTCTAAAATTATCCACATTTTACAAGAGCTATATGGGTGTACGGAATCATATGTAGCTTTGCAAAAGGCCTTTTTCTCCCGCCGTCAGCATGAGGGGGATACTCTATTAGTTTTCACCCGCTCTTTTGGGTCTTATGATGTCTGTAAAGCAGCGTGCACCCGGCGACGTGCCTGATTCAGAAGTTTTATTGTGTGACCAGTTTGTGGAGCATGTGCTGGATGGGTCACTTCGCCGTGAGTTGAAGCAGTTTGTGCGCAGGCACCCTACTACTACATTACGGGAGGTTAGAAGTGAGGCAATTAGGTGGGAGCAAGAGGGCGTACCTAGTGGAACAAGGGGTCGTAGTCATTCTGTTCCCTCAGTGTTTGGAGCACAGTGTATAGCCCAGAGTGGATCTTCACTAAGCCATAGCCCTAGCTCTCCCCAGGCCTTCGAGCTGCGTGAAGTGAGGGAAATGTTGAGGTTGCAGCAGGAGCAGCTGAATCCGCTGACTCAGTGTATTTCCCGCTTACAGGGCTCCCAGCAGCAGCGATGCCCTACCATTCGGCATCCTATTATATGCAGGAGATGTCAGCAACCGGGTCATATTGCTCGAGACTGTGATGGAACTCGTGTTCCAGCCGGTACAGGCCACCTTTGCCAACCGCATATAAACCCTTTCACTCCACCCATGTGCCGGAAAACTAGCACCCGCCGAGCTGCCGAGCCACAGTTCGGAGGGGACGGGTACCGGCTCAGGTTCTGGTACATGTGATGTGGAAGTATCTAAGCTCATGTCATCTTGTCCACATCTAAGTGTAAACATGGGAGGGGTGTCAGTCTCGTGTTTGGTTGATACCGGATCCATGGTTTCAACTATCACCGAGTCTCTTGGTTTCAGCCAATTTCAGCCTTGGGGCCTGTTTCAGCCTTGGGGCCTGTTTCAGCCTTGGGGCCTGGAACGGCTTAAATCATGTAATTGGTTACAGCTAATTGCTGCCAATGGCCTAGCCACCCTTTATATTGGCTACTTAGAGCTAGATGTGGTGCTTTGTGGTAAGGAGTTACCAGCCTGTGGGATTCTGGTAGTCAAAGACCCTCCTGGTGGCGGCTCCCTTCAGCTGACTGGTGTTTTAGGGATGAACATTATCCGCAGGTGCTATAGCGAACTCTTTGGGCAGCATGGCTTGGCCTTATTTCGCCAACCTATAGTTTCGGATGCCCCAAAGCCTGTCATGCAAGCCCTTCAGAGGTGCCATGAGATGAGACCCCTAGTTGAGCAGGAAGTTGGCAAGGTAAGGTTGCATGGCAAGCGTGCTTGTCGTATTCCAGGTGGGGTGTTAAAAATTGTGGCAGCCACATGCTCAGACCTAAATTCTAACAGTCTTTTTGAGACCTTCTGTGACGTGTTTCTGGGTTCTCCGGACAAAAAGGCACACCGACAGCTATGCAGG